>JAOQMK010000227.1:0-68175 GCA_027564415.1 Erythroxylum macrophyllum
TTGATTTTACATCTTATGCAAAGTGCTTTGTTTTAATTAAACAGTCGTACAACACCATTCTGTGCCTCCTCTTTTTAAAAGGTTTATTCTTTAAAAATGGCACACCTTATCCCTAAGTTACGGAGTCATTTTGCCGAGTTCCTTAATGATTGTTATCTCTAACGCCTTTGTATACTCTACTTGCTTACTTGTGTTAGTTTCTAGGTACGGTATTTTATTTTCCAGTACTTTATATACTTTATAAAGTCAATTTATCCAAAAAAACTTCTATTATGAAGTTTTATGTAGAACTATATGATGACTACATTACAATTAAAGATAATTTGGTCCCCAAAAGGTCTTTAAACTGTAAATTGCATCTAGTTTTTAAAGCATAGCAACTACGTTTGTCATGGATTATTCTCATCGTTAGTACCATTAGGACAATAACTTAGAGGCCGTTTTAATCATAAACTATACCCCCCTTCATAGTTACAACCGCTTTCTCCAAGTTAGTCGGAGTAGGGGAGGGGTATTTCTTTCTGTTTCATAGCGGTAAAACTATATACCATAAGTGAACTTCACTTATAGTAAGAAAGATCAGTTATTTTATTAATACCATAAGCTTAAGGCGAGGGGATTTCCCTTTATCGTTACTCATGTCAGCATTATCACTTGAGATAATCTGATACTTTATACTTTTATATAATATTTATATTATCAAACTCTCTTTTTCGTTTTTTACCTAGAGAAAAAAAGTGTTTGTGTTATATAATATATATATATGTTGTATTACTCAATATTATAAACATTAAATCCAAGATATACTCAATGTTCTGCTACCCTTTAAATAATAAAATCACTTTTTGTTTAAATTATATAATAATTTATATATCAATAAATAATTTTTATTATTTATAGACAAGGTTTTAGTACGTTATTTAGATCCGTTATATTTTCGGTGCTTTCAACTAATCAAATTAGATAGCCAAATGGCTACTTAATTAAATTATTTAATCAGTGCTCTGTTACGAGGTCTTAAAAAAATGGCCGCTTCTAAGCCTATTTCCTGATTGTATGTGAATAATACTACCTTTATTTCACTTAATAACGATTTTGGAACTTTTAACACTTGTTCTGGGCTGTTTCCCTTTAGACATACAACCTTATCGTACTATGTCTGATAACTTAATAACTATTACTGCCCTTCTGAGAGCAAATCCTCACTGATAAAATCTTCACGATCCCCCAATGTATGCAATATTATAAGGACGAATATAATTAGAATTACTTCTAATTATACTAGTCCTAATTTAATTTCTGCCTGAGATCACAATTCTATACCTGCTGTAATATGTGGCTTATTATGCCAGCCTTAAATCACCTACTTATATAGGTTTCGCAGAAAACCAGCTATCCTAGTAAGTTTTATCTTTCACTCACTTACCACAATTCATTGGATACCTTTACAACGGTAACCCATTCGAACTTTTATAATCCTGATCATGGTAAGATCACTAGGTTTCGGGTCTAATACAAGAGACTAATTCATTATTTAATAATTGGTTTATCTAAATTAAAATAAATATAGTGGCAATAAATTTTTATCTAGGTTAAAACTCGCTAAAAAACAAGTTTTGTGGCAAGCTATCCTCGCCCTAAAAAATATTGCTTATTGACTGACCATACTTCTTTGTACTTGTCTGTACGACACTCTAATTATTTTAACTTGTTTCTTATATTAACTTGCTGACCCATTATGCAAAAGGTACGCTCTTGTACTTTATTTATATAAATTTGAGCTGCTTATAAAATTACTAATTCTAAAATTTCCCTCACGGTACTTCTTCGCTATCGCTTATTTGTTATATTTAGTCTTAGAGAAAGGTTTCCCTAATATTATATATTTGTTCATTTGTAGGGCTCGCTACGCGAGCCCATGCATTAATTTGCTTATTAATCTGACTCGTTTATAAATATACCTAGTGAATAAATTAATACGTATACACTAGGTAATTCTATGTAATGGCTCTAAATGGAAAAGTTAATATGTATTCAAACAGATTTAAATCGTTTTATTTTAAAGACTATATTTTATGGGCTTGTTACGCTACCATAAAATCTCATTTGATTTTTGTTCCTAAAGCTAATTAGATAGTTCAATTAACTTCGTTTATTTGATGTAAGGCAACATTTAATATAATTTTTTAGATTATTTTCATAGTTTTCTTACATGATTTTTCTAAGTTCATATGTTATTCATATTTTCTACTCTAACAGAATATAGCCAATTTTGTTCCTAATAACATTTCTTTACACTAAAGATAAAAAAAGTGTTTCTTTTATCTTTTCCCAGTATGTACATATAAAAAAAAAATAAGTCATTAAAAAAATTGTTTTGTGATCGGTTTAAAAATAAAGACGACTACATTAATAAATATATTGTACATCTCTGATGTAGAATCACTATAAAGTAAACAGTTTTTACAGTATATATAAGTAATTAAAAAAATTACTATGATGTAAATAATTTTATTTTTATTATCGGATTATTATGACTCGAACATAACTATTCCTCAACCCAAATGAGGCGCCTAACCAACCCGGCTCTAATCCGTTACATATACATATATGTATTTTTTCCTTAAAAAAACGTGTAAAATATATATTTATTGTTTATTACTTTTCACTTTACTAACTTTTTATGTTTATTTTTTCCCATCTGTTTTTTACATTTAATTACAGTTCATATAATTACACTATAATCGAATATTATATATTTTAACACTGTATATATATTCAAATATCTTTAGCGCGGAAGCAGACATATTTACTTTTTTTAATTAAAATCTTAAAATTTATTATTCAATACCATATATACTTTTAGAAGAAAGTAGCTATATAATTACTTTAGTTATAGTTTAAAGTTATTACAAGTAAAAATTAAACAGTTTAATTTTTAATCAGAGAATATCCGATTCGAACGGATGTGGTATTAAACCAAATAAGTTTCAAGCTTATCGCTATAAACCACTCAGCCAATTCTCTTTTAAAGGTTATGTTGTAAATATATAATTTATATTTAAACATAAGGTACGTTGGCCAACTATCATTAAATTAATGATGTATAGCCAGTAAGAAAAATAATATATACCGCTTTTACGTATAAATGTAAAATAATAATATGCCTGCTTCCGGACTAAAATAGTGGTAAAAACTTAAACAGTTAGTTCTTCAACGACTTGAACGTTGATTTTACCCTTATCAAAAGTACACTTTACCTCTTAAGTTAAAGAACCTTTATTACACGTATCAAGAGCACTCAGATTTGAACTGAGATTAAAAAGTTTGAAGCTTTTTGCTTTACCATTAAACTATACTCTTACAAAGATTTCTTTTTGCTGGATTTATTCAATGTTAATAGCAACATAATTATTTTTTTTATGTTGCTATCTATGTTTTTTTATCCCTTAAGGTAATTAGTACACAATGCATAATAATTATAGTATACATTATCGGTATACCCTAAAGAAGATAATTCACGGAAAAAGATGGATTCGAACCATCAGGTGCTAAAGCACAATATTTAGCAAATACCTTGACTTACCTATGACGATTTTTCCATCATTATGATTTATTAAGTTTAACCTATTATATTAAACAACTAAAATTTATTACTAAGTTTAATCATTAAAAACCAATATATAAATACTTGCCATCCCAATAGGAAAATAGCACTAAAAATAAAAATAAACTTATGTTACCTCCTGGTCTTTTATATTATTGTTATTTGATAAAGGAATAAAAATATAAAGCATATTATAACCAGTTCATAATAATGTAATATTAAGGTGTTTATAACGAGTTAAGTCGGCTTCGATCCGACATCTCCTTTCTTGACAAGAAAATACTTTACCTATTAAGTTATTAACCCTTATAATTAACATACAATAATAAGTGACTTATTATTTCACTTTTTTTTTAATACCCTGCATAAATTTATAAAAAAAATATGTGTAATTAATCGCCCAATTAAACTTTTTGATGTAAAAAAGCATAACGCGTAGTTACACAACAAGTCAATATATAAAAATAAAGATAAAAAATTCTGTTCTATTTCTTGAAAAAAACAAATAATTAGAAACTAAGCATAAAGCTACACAAGATAAATAATTTATACAACCAACTGAATTCGAATCAGTACATTTCGGGTGGAAGCCGATGAGTCTACCATTAACTTATAGTTGTTAATAACTTATTGGCGTAGCAATAAATAAAAACTACGTAATTTAATTATTTATATGCTGGGTTTATATTTTTATTTATGATTTCAGGACTCTTAGTTACGAATTATTAGCATTAATTATAATTAATATATTTGCTTATACGCCAAAAATTAATCTGCTTCTGCGCCAAAATAACAGATAATATTTTTAATTAATCAATATTATATAACTGTATTATAAGGTTGCATCTACTATAAATTAAATAACAATTAAATTAATAATTATATTCTTCTATATAGTTATTCGTATTTTATTTGTATAATTATTGCACTCTAAAAACTAATTACAAAATAAAAGTAAGCTAGAACCTGCTTCCGTGCCGAAAATATAGACCTAAATTAATTTTTTTTATGAGTAATAAAAATATAAGTTTAGCTTCTTTATATCACTTTTTAAATAAATATATAACTAAAAAAACCTCAAGCCTGTACTTTTATTTTCAATTAAATAAACAAATGATATAAATATACACATTATACTAAATTAAAATTTTTATAGGGCAAAATTGGCATATGTATATTTTTTTTCTTCTCAATCCCTAAATTTTTATTTAAATAAATAAAGATAATTTTTATGGCCCCTCTCCTTAAAAAGGCAAATATATTTTGTATTATAACAAATATGTAGCAAAGGGCTCTAAAAATACTATAAATTATATAGAAAAAAATACTATAATTTGCAAATAATTTTTTCGTGTACAACATACTACATTAAATTTGTTAATCATTACTATATATTTAATTTGTATTCCTATGATTAGCGTGCTTACGCGCCAAAGGAAATATATGTTTGTGTAAAATAAAGTAGGTCACTATAATAATAAAACAAGTTTTATTGCATAATATTTAGTCTGCTTTTGCACCAAACTAATAAATTACTTTTTTTATTAATGTAATTCTAAAGCGTCTTTTATATAAGAACAAGATAAAACTACAAACACTTGAGCTTGTATAAATGCTATACCTAATTCTAAACCGGAAAAAGCTATTATAAAAGCTAAAGGAAATAAACCTAAGAAAAAGAATATAATACCAGATGTCATTATATTGTAAGTAAAACCACTTAATATATTTAAAAGCATATGACCTGATAATATATTAGCAGCTAATCTTAAACCTAAAGAAACATTTCTGGCTAAATATGATATAAATTCTATTAAAACTAATAATGGTAATAAAGCTAATGGACAACCAGATGGTACAAATAAAGAGAAAAACTTTAAACCGTGTTTGCTTAAACCTAAAATAGTAGCACCTAAAACTATACTAAAACTTAAAAAGAATGTTAGCACAAAATGACTTGTAGCTGCAAAACTGTAAGGTATCATACCTATTAAATTATTTACTAATATAAACATGAATAAAACGTACATTAAAGGAAAATACATTTGTCCTTCTTTATTGTTTATTTGACCTATAACTATACCATGTACAGTAGAATATATAGATTCTTGTGCTATTGATCAATTGTTAGATACAATTTTATTGTTATTATCTGATAATATACTTATTGTAAATACAATATAAGCGGCTATACTTAAATATAAACCTATATTAGTTAAAGATATAGATATATTACCTAATACAGGGGCATTTAAACTAATTAAATTCCTTATTTCGAACTGATCTAAAGGACTTGCTATAATACTATTAACTATTGGATAATGCATTTTAGTTATTATTATAAAAATATATGTATGTGACGAATAGTATAATTAATATAAAATATTATGCTTTATAAATAATGTATACTTTTGGGTAGAAGAAGCTATAAATTTACTTGTTATTTTTAAAACAATTTAAAATAATAAGTAAATATGGGGTCGAAAAGCGCTAAAAAAGTTTTCTATATTTGCTATGTACACAGGCCAGATGCAATATAATTTTATCTGCTTTCGCGCCAAAATAATTAATATTATGTCGGTGTGTCACAAAATTATTATAATTTACTTATAAATAAACGTGTAGTAAATAAGAAAACGAATTTAGGTAATATGTATTTAGAGAAAGTGTATACTAAAAATATTAATATAGCAAATACAAAAAACACTTGATTTACAAAATAGAAAGGTATTAATTGTGGCATATTTTAATCTATGAATGATGGTTGTTTATGTGTAATACATTTTAGTAAAAAAACAACATATATATATTATTGCAAAGGGTACAGAAACGATTTAACGGGAAAAACATGCCTATTTAAGGTTATGTAACAATTTATAATCTGGTTTAAAAACATATAATATATTATTTATATGTTTGTAAAGATGAGTAATAAAAGATAACATAATTTGTTTTATATTAAGATCCTCAGTAATAAACTGATAAGAATAAGAATAATCAAACTACATCAACAAAATGTCAATAAAGTATACCAGCTTCTAAACCTAAATGGTGATTTTCAGTTAAGTGGTAAGCGAATAAACGTCAGAAACCTACTCCTAAGAATATAGTTCCAATTATTACGTGTAAACCGTGAAATCCAGTACCAAAATAGAAACAAGATCCAAATGCACCATCACCTAATGTAAATGAAGAAACTGAATATTCAACACCTTGGAACGCAGTAAATACTGCGGCTAATACCACAGTTAATACACCTCCGTATAAACTTCCGTTTCTGTTACCTTGTATTATACAATGATGTGCATAAGTAACAGTTATACCAGAAGCTAACAACAATACTGTATTAAGTAAAGGTAATTCAAAAGCATTAATTGCTTCTATACCAGCAGGTGGTCATTGTGCACCTAATTCAGCTGTAGGAGATAAAGCACTATGAAAGTAAGCTCAAAATATAGCTAAAAAGAATAAAGCTTCTGATACTATAAATAAGGCTACACCCATATTTAATCCTCTTTGAACAGCTAAAGTATGGTTACCTATATAAGTTCCTTCACTTATCACGTCTCTAAATCATAAAAACATAGTATATATTACTAAAGTAAGTGCTGCAAATAATCATGTTTGAGAATTGTTAAATTTGTGCATATATAGTACCATAGATGTTGTAAGTGCAAATAAATTCATTGAAATTGTTAATGGTCAGGGAGAAGGAGATACTAAATGAAAAGGATGAGCTTGAAAGATACTTCTATTAATATTTGTCATAAGGTATATTTTTATATTTTAAGATTTATAATGAAATTAATTGTTAAGTATGGTCACTTGTTACTTTAAAAATAAATGCAAGCGTAATTAAAGGTTATGGCTTTATATAAAGCCATACTTAATACATATTGTTACTATGTCTACGTATAAATTTTAATTATACGTTATTATACATATGTAATAATAATAAACAAACTTATTTTCAAAACTTTAATAAATGTGGATATATAGTGTATAGGTATAATAATATACAAAAAATATAATAATATACAAGAAATATAAAAATTTAGTGTCCCCTTTCCTACTAATAGTACAAGGTATTTTTAGTAGTTGTTTATCTTTCTTTCCCTGGAAAGAAAGGAAAACTAAGAACATATTTAAACACCTTTATAATTACCTATTGCTGATTTGCTATATGTACGTTATACTTTAAGTTTTTATATTATTAAGGTAAATCCGACTTGAACGGATAAGATTAAAATCAAATAGTCCTAAGCTACTCATGTCTACCAATTCCATCATTACCTTTACTGCCTGGAATAAGATTTGAACTTATAACCTAAACATCTTCAGAGTTCCGCTCTACCAGGTTGAGCTTCCCAGGCTTATATTTTAATTATTTACCTTTTTCTGTTTATTAATTAGTTGCATTTATTATTAGAACACTAAATAAACACGACGAAAATATTTAATCCTACTAAATCTTCTTCCATGCTGGTAAGCCGAGCTAAAAAGATTTAATAGGATTAATAACTAATATAAATATCGACTGGAGATATTAGGAATCGATCCTAAAATGACAATACGCAAAATTGCAGTTTTACCAATTAAACTATATCCCCTAAGACATAAAATACAAAGACTATAATCTCCAACGTAGTTTTTAATCTGTTAAAGCAAACTACTAAATTTAAGATGTATCATTATATTATTACAGGTGTAATAGTAAAGGATATTATTATACTGATGATAATAGTAAACAACATAAAAAAGTTTTTAACCCACTCGGGGATCGAACCCGAGATGTGACGGTGAAAATGTCATGTCTTAACCACTTGACTAGTGGGTCTTTATTTGGTGAACTATAATTAAGAACCGATTAAAGTATATACACATAGGTTTTAACCTTATATTAACAATCAAAAAAAAAAAATAATGTGCAAATAACAATAAAACATTATTTGTTATTATTAGCCTAAAAATTATAGGTTTATACCCGAAAAACGAGTCGAACGTTTATGACGTTATATCAATAAAACTTAAGTTTATCCTGTCTACCAATTCCAGCACTCGGGTTTAAATTTAAAAATTAACACATAAATAAATATACATTTTTGTATCTATATACGACCAATAAAAAAGAATTGGTCACATATTTATGATATTATTATGTATTTTTTTCGCTATATATAGCGAAGTATAGTAAAAGTATAGTTATAACAACAAAATATACTGTACAATATTATATGTTATTCTGGTACCTTTCCTTTTTCTAAAGATACATAATAAAAATTAATCTGCTTCCGCGCTGAAATTTATCAGATATAAATTTTATTTACTTGTATTAATAAAAAAGTGTAAGGCTAGAGTGATTTGAACACTCACCTCAACTGTCATGAGCAGTTTGCTCTACCAATTAAGCTACAACCTTATAAAACAAGTAATACTTTAAAACACAGTTTAGGCTACGCAAGACAGACCTTAAGTTAAATGTAGGGCTGGACGAGGTAAAGAAAATGTTATTTACTATATTTTAGGAAGAAAAGGAATTGAACCTTCGACAGCCTCAGCTATTGAGTTTACAGCTCAACCCATCATACCAACAAATGGAACCTTCCTTTATTTTTTTTTGTTTGTTTTTAATGTTAATCAAACCCGTGCAATTTCCACTACACGAACCGTATTTCGACTTAACACTAATCAAAGTCATACATACGAAAGCTTTATAATAGGGTCATTTACCTATTTAAATGATGAAACACTACTACAAAACCAAACTTATTGCACATACTTTTTTCAGCGCCTGACGAGTGGTTAGTACTTATCTGAGATTTAATTCACCGTGATGTGGTAATTCACGATTACTAGTAATTCCTTTTTCATGTAATCGAGTTTCAGATTACAATTAATGTTATACTCTTATTTAAGGATTAACTAAAATTTGCATTTTTGTGTCCTTTTGTATAGAGTTATGTGGCACGTCTATAGCCCACAATATTTAGGTCATGATGATTTGTCTTGGTCCCTATTATAATATACAAGTAGAGCATGTTAAGATATTTCATGTGTGCCGGTTTTGTCTTAAAATTTCTTTAATGATAGTAAAAAAAATTATAAGATGGTAAAACTAGCATTTTTAAATGAAACAAGGGTTTACGTTAATTTATGAATCTAATCATAGTCTCACGACAATAACTACAGACAACCGTGCAACGCTTGTGTTATAATTTTTATATCATATGTTGATTTCTAACCACATCTGGATCAGATGCAGTTAAATAAATTATACATTCAAATTGTGGTAAGGTTATTCGAGGGTCATCGAATTAAATAACATACTTCACTACTGGTTTCAGAAACAGTCTAATGATTTCAGTTCCTGCGTTGCCGCATTACTCTTGAGGTGGAGTGCTTGCACTTTAATTTATACACTACTTAACAATAACATATAACACTCATAATTTTCTGCCTGGACTACTAGGGTATCTAATCCTATTCGCTACCCAGGCCTTCGTCCCTCAATGTCAGTTTATAGATAGAGGGTTGTATTTACCGTTACCATTTTAGTCAGTATGACGAAATTATATCTCTTCACCGACAACTTTAATATTTACCTCTTATATAAAACTCTAGCTTATTCTGTCCCTTTTAAGGCTCGAATTGCAATCTAGGTACCCTTTAAACCTAATAAAGATGAATAACACTTGTCTTATTTGTATTGCCGCGACTGCTGGCACAAAATTTGGTCAAGACTTTTAAATAATAAATTGTCATTATCAGTTTATTATTTAGAACTTAATAAGGCGTAACCTCTTAACGTTTTATGTAACGTTCATGTTCAGTCAAATGGCTGGTTCAGCCGTTAGGCTATTGACCAATATTCCCCACTGCTGTACTATACGTATTGGGGTTATTTCAGACCCAATGTGACCAATAAACCTCTAAGTTATGGCTACAGGCTAAAGCTAGGTAAGTTATTAATTTACCTAATACTACCTGATTATATTACGAGTATCTTAAAGCGAAGAAAAAGAAAACTTTCTGTTTGGTTAATAAAAAGTCTAACGAAATGCTTGTTTGCTATTCGCTACGCTGCATATTTATACTTAAGTATAAATTGACGAGCGTTATGGTTTTTTTAATGATATGTACACTATAAACCTTTCTTCTTTATAAAATTTATTTTTCTTTATATTTTTACTTTTTACACCGTATTTATATTATTTATAATTAGCGTAATAAGAAAAAATATAAATACCCGGCAGACATAAACGGCGGGCTATATAAATTTATTTTATAAGGAATTTAAACCTTACTATAAGGAAACCGTAATATTAAATACTCACCTTTACACCACTTTATTTTTAATTATTAATATACGACATAAATCACATATGATTTATATTAAATTAATTGAAAAAAATAACGTACGATTAGCATGTGTCAAGCCTTTGGACAGCGTTCAATCAGAGCCATCATCAAACTCATATTTATGATTACACAAGTATTTACTACTTGTGTAATTCACTATAAATAAAACATATTTTTAAAGTATAGCACTATTAGGTATATATTATAAATCATATATTTAATAAACGTATATAATAGAATAATTTCTATGCGCGAACAAAAATAAGACGTTGCCCCCCCCCCCTTTCCTACTGAAGAGGAGGATACTCTTAAAATTAGGTTACTGGTTAGCTATTTAAAATATTAAGTATTGAGCAAAAATAACGAATTGTAACAACCACTTCAAAAAGTTTTCAACTAAAGAAGAAAGTTGTCTGCTTTCGGGCCAAGACAATGTTATAACTTGTGGTCGGATGCCCTTTTTGTAAATAACTTTAAGTTTTCTTTTTCGGTATAACATATGATATTAATAAAATTATATCTATTAAAAATATAATGAAATAAGCAATAAAAATGCAAAAATTAGTTAAATATAACAACATAAATTTGTTTTGGTGCGGAAGCAGTATAAACGGGTGAAGGACTCGAACCTCCATTAACTGGGCATGAGCCAATTGTGTTTACCAATTACACTAACCCGCTTTTTTTTCATATACTGTTATCTATGAAAACAAAAAATTTCTTGCTGGTCTTGCAAGAAGCGCTAATTTTTTTTTTATTATTTTTTATTTATTTTGGCGCAAAACCAGATTTAATTATACTTTGTATTGTATACTGGAGAAGCAAAGAAAGGGAAAAAAAGGAAAGATAAAAAAAGACAAGGAAAAACAGAAAACTAAAATTATAACTAATCATGTCATACCCTAAAATTACCTATTATTTTCTTGACTAAGAAGTATATTTTTTATAAGGGATTCATGATTGTGAATAATAAGGTCAACCCTATTACGATAAATAGAAGCTGCATAATGAACTAATCTTTTTTCTTCTGCAGTTGAGGTTTCAGTTTTTCTGAAATTATCTATTACTTGTTTGAAGTCTAACATTTTACTTATCTCTTCTTGATTAGTTCTTATAAAGTGGTCAGCTCTTTCTGAACTAAGGTTTGGAGGGCCAATTGGATTATCGTTGTAATGAGGTAAATTGTAATCCGCATTATATGATGCAGCTAACTGAGCAAACACCACTTTTTGACGTTCAAGTTTTACAGCCTGCACAATACGATCTGAAATATTACTTGGAACGAAACCTCTTTCCTCTTCTATCCTACGAAAAGTTTCTTGTGTATCTCCTTCTGCACCTAGTATTGAATCGTTTTCCGCTGCATCCGGTCCATTAGAGTCTGATTCACAGTCAGGATCTAATTCAGGTCTATAAGTTCTGGAAAACGAATGAATAAAAGTAAAATTTCTGTTTCTAGGTCCTTGGTTAGGGTTAGGAGGCGAACCGGAAGGTCCCCCAGTATTATTACCACCTTGCCCCGATGAGGCCCTACTACTAGAAGGTTCACCACCTTGTCCAGACAACGGTTGATCGTTACTGTCTTGGTTAGGTCACATAGCAATTATGCCATCAGATCCAAAAAATAACTCATAATTATTTAATTTAAAACTAAATAAAATAATTATTAGTCTAACTAATATAATAATGATTAATATACTGGGATTTAATAAAATAACTAATATCTTAGAATTATTTGTCCTAGTACATACATCTATTAATTTAACCAACCTTGCAAATATAGAACCTATAATACGAACAGAAAACGAAAATTTGGTACGGGTAGCCTCAATTTTCCTACATAGTAGCAAGCCTAAATAGAAATCTCTATAAGTTATTTGATACATCATGTTTATATATTATAAAAAAATGGGGTTTAATTTAGCCCGTTGGAGTTTTATTGTAGTATGTTATTCTTATTTACTTTTATTTTTTTTTTCCTTTCCCCTTCCTATTTTTAAAAATTTTAGGGTACTTAGAAAATAGATTACTTTTACTATCTTTAGGAGCTTTTGCTCTATCAACATAGTAATTTCTTCTAAGATCCACAATCAATGTTTTTACCGAATCTAGGATAAAAGGCGCTCTGTTCAACTTTCTATTTTGTTTTCTAGAAAGAGTATTAGAGTGCTCTATGATGTTTTTACTTAATTTGTCTTTACATCTAGTTGACAAATACTCTAATACTAAAGCTCTTTCAAGCCTAGTATATTGGTTTATATATCTAGGTACTATAGATTTATAGCTACCTAAATCATGAAAAAGACCTTTTTTAATACAAGAAATCAGTTTATTCTTATTTTCCTGATCTTTTTGTTTATTAATATTTGATTTAGATAACTTTTTAAGTAAACTAGTACAAGATCTAACCTTTTCAAAAAAAACACTATCAATAAATAGATAGATTGAACTCACGCAATAAGAAAATTTTTCAGTTAATCAACCTGTGAAACAAAAAATATCACGTCATAGGGTTTCAGACATATTATCAGAGTATCTATAAAATAATCATATATTTTTATAAAGAAATAAATAATACACTGTTGATATAAGTGCAAACAGGAGTGGTGAGTTTGTGGTTATATAGTTTAACACGTAATTTAATTCTTCTGGTATAATTACGCAACGTATAGTATTAAAAATGCCATCATTAGGGCAAATAAACCAGTAGCTTCAGAAAATGCAAAGCCCAATATCGCATAAGAAAACAACTGATTTCCCAAACCCGGGTTTCTTGACAAACCCAAGATTAATGCACCAAATACGGTACCTATACCTATACCAGCCCCAATTAACCCTACAGTCGCAATACCTGTTGCAATAAGTCTTGCTGATTGTAACATAGTACAATAAAACTCTATAGGAAAGGATATCCAGGCCCTTATTTTTAAAACAATGTGATAGTCTAAAGACCAGTAGCTACTGGTTTTTATTTTTGCCCATTACCCTGCAAGGTGAATAGTAATATAGGTGTAACAAGCAAAACATAAAGTTATCTGTGTATTAATATATTTCCTAAACTACCAGTCTTTAAACCATCACGAATTTTTTGCTTTGCCCCTTAATTCCCTACTGGTGAGGAGAGGCATAGTATTATCACGTTTTAAAGTATAATTATTATTTTGTCCTTGGCTTTATATTTTTTGTTTTTTTATTATAATCTACTTCCGCACCAAAACAATTGCATTAATATATATTAATTATAAAATCAAATATTTTACATTATGTAAAATATACGACTATATTTTATATAACTTTTATATTTGTACATCATGCTGTTATTTCTAACTTAAAGCGGATTAATTACTATGTATAAGTTTTTTTTCTTAATTAACGTAACCTCCTTCTGCTTTAAACTAGTTATTTTGGTAAACTGTAAAGATTTTTTTATTTTAGTTGCCTTACCTTATTTACTGGTAAGAGGGGGAGAAAGGGAAGGGGAGGGAAAAACAGTAAAAAAAAATTTTTTTTTATTTTATCAACCGTTAGTAACTCTGATTTGATTAACTAGGCTCTCAAATGAACTAACTCTACTTTCAGCTCATTCTAAATCACTGGCTTTAGAAGGTAGTCTGCTAACATCAAGGTCACCTCTAACCGTAGTCATTCCCTGAGCTAAGAAATAATTACCATGACCCAGTTCAAGAGTTTGTCTAGCCTCTTCAATGTAACGTTTGTTTAAGTTAAACATAAACGAATCAGTTCACATTAAATTTTTGGAAGTCTCGACAGCAGTTAAACGAGAATGAGTATTGAAAACGTGTGTACCCGCGATATCCAGATATCTATTAAAAAATCTATTGGCTTGCTCTTTTGTCATTTGATCAGTAGTAAGAAATGCTTCATTAACAGTATTACTACTAGAACCAGCAGTGTTACGACTAGAACCAGCAGCATTACTACTAGAACCAGTACCATTGTTATTAGCATTATCCGCAAACAAGTCAATTTGTATCTCTCCTTTAGGAGAATTTATTGACTCTATGTTATTAGATATTAATCTTTCATCCAATCCAGAGAGGCCATCACCTATTAACATGTATTGGTGTTCTATATTCATGTATAACATTATTAAATATAGAATTCCAAACACAAGTAATAAAAACGATATTAATAGAATTAATCCTAAAACGTACAATATTGCTTTAAATAGTAGTGTTACTAATTTAATACTATATTTATATACAGTTTTCATTGTAAAGTTAACTATTGAAAGTATTTCATTTAAATTAAAATGGAATAAACTTTGTAAGGGAAGACTAGTAAAGGCATGAGGTTTAGGAGGGCTATTTAAAGCTCATTCTAAACTAGTATAAGATCTTTTAAGTAATGATTGTAAATAATCAACAAAGAATTCTATGTTCGATCATATTGATCTTGAAACTGGTTTTCCTAAAACTAATTGTAAATACACAACTTGTAAGAATAAAACAGTACCTACTACAGATATTAATGATCCGAAACTACTTATTATGTTTCATCCTGCAAAAGCATCAGGATAATCACTAATTCTTCTAGGCATACCTTGTAATCCTAAGAAATGTTGCGGAAAGAAAGTTAAGTTAACACCTATAAATAAAACTCAAAAATGTACTTTAGATAATCTAACATTATAACTTAAACCTAACATTTTAGGTATTCAATAATATCACCCACTAAATAATGCGAATACTGCACCCATACTTAAAACATAGTGGAAATGTGCAACTACGTAATAAGTATCGTGAAATGCTATATCTAAAGAAGCATTTGCTAATACAACTCCACTTAAACCTCCTACTGTAAACATAAATACAAATCCTAATGCAAACAGCATAGATGGTGTAAGATGAATAGAACCACCGTAACAAGTAGCTAATCAACTGAATATTTTAATACCAGTAGGTACAGCTATAATTAATGTAGCTGCTGTAAAGTAAGCTCTTGTATCAACATCAAGTCCAACACTATACATGTGATGACTTCAAACTACGAAACCTAAAACACCAATAGACATCATAGCATAAACCATACCTAAATAACCAAAAACAGGTTTATTAGAACTAGCTGAGATAGTAGTACTAATTATACCGAATCCTGGTATAATTAATATATAAACTTCAGGGTGACCAAAAAATCAGAAAAGATGTTGGTAAAGTATAGGGTCACCACCACCTGCTATTTCAAAAAATGATGTGTTAAAATTTCTATCTGTTAATACCATTGTTATACCACCTGCTAATACAGGTAGTGATAATAAAAGTAAAACTGCTGTTACTACAACTGCTCATCCAAATAAAGCCAGTTTATGTAATCTTACTCCTGGACTTCTCATGTTCAATATAGTTGTTATAAAGTTCATAGCCCCTAATAAACTACTTACACCTGATAAATGTAAACCAAATATTGCTAAGTCTACACTAGGTCCACTATGACTCTGTATTCCTGATAAAGGAGGATATAAAGTTCACCCTGTACCTGCTCCATTCTCTATAATTGTAGCAAATACAAATAAAGTTAAACTAGGTACTAATAATCAAAAACTTATATTATTAAGTCTAGGAAAGGCCATATCTGGACCTCCTACCATTAATGGTAATAAAAAATTACCGAATCCACCTATTAATGCAGGCATTACCATGAAAAATATCATAAGTATAGCATGAGCAGTTATAATACTATTATATAATTGGTTATCAGCTATGTATTGTACACCGGGTCCTGATAATTCTATTCTCATTAATACAGAAAAAGCAGTACCTAATAATCCTGAAAATAAAGCAAATATAAGGTATAATATACCTATATCCTTGGCATTACTAGATCAGAATCATCTTTCTCCTCACATAGATATGCTAGATTTTGTTGTTTGTACTATTTGTGTTAGGTCATCTTGTTTAATAGGATAAGTAGGATAATCTATATCATATATATTCTTATTTATCATCCTATATCCTGCATAATATAACGTTACCAAAACTCTGGTTTAACACCATATAAAAGTTATTAGTTAAAAAAAAAATAAAAGTTGGATAGTATTTAATATCTTTCGATAATTAGAATACATTTTATTTCCTCATTTGCTTACCATATTCGTATTTGGCGCGGAAGCAGACTACCCTTTGTTACGTTTTTTAATACGCCTTTTACAATATATTTTAAGAACAAAATGTTACGCTATTGTTGAGAACTGTAAGATTCGAACTTACAATCTAGCGATTAAAAGTCACTTGCTCTACCATTAAGCTAAGTTCCCTTATTGTTTAGGGGTTTATTGCACCTGCTTCTGCGCCATAAATTATAAAAACAATATAAATTAGTAAAAAGTAGTTTGTTTTCGCGCTAAAATATTAAAAAACAAATCATAGCCTAGAAGACTACTTTATAATTTATTATAATTTTTTGGTTTGCATCGAGGAAAAGATTAATTAATATTTATAGTGTTATTTATTTAGTGCATAACCATACGTTATACTCACTATAAAAAATACATAAGTATATCAGTTATATTTACTGTAGGTGTAAAAAAAATAGTAGTATATATCATATATACTTACTATTGATATAATAAATATGTATATATATCATATATACTTACTATTAATATAATAAATACATAATCATATTATATATATATTATATGCACTTACTATAAATATTATATTCTTGTAATACTTTTTTCCTGATACGGAGAATATATTATATAAAGTGATGTTACCTGTGTAAGTTAATAATAGAATATATAGTAATAAAGTAGTAACTATTAAAGATAATCAAATTACTAAGTAGTCTTTCTAATTTAAAAGTATAAAAATTTAATTAATTGAGATGTTAAAAACTAAAAAAATTTTTTTTTTCTAATAAAAACCTTATAAAATGATACTCTTTCTTCTCTAATTTTTAGTTTGCGATATTGTATCATCTTATTTGTATTTTTTTTTTTTGTTTTTATTAATTTATACATTAGCCCAAATATTAAACTAATTATAGATTAATAACTATATACGTTAGTTGTTGTATATTAATAGAGAAACAGAATAATGTAATCCATCTAAAATAGGTGAAGGGTAAATACCAAAGAATACAGTTAAAACAACTAAAGTTAATATTATAACAAATTCTCTTTTATTTAAATCAGGTATAGCTACTTTAAAGAATTTAGAATAAGATCCTCCAAATGATATTCTATTAAACATAAACATGGTGTATGCTGCACTAAATACAATAGAAGAACTAGCTAATGCACCTAATAAATTATGTTTTTCAAATGTACCGTATAAACTCATAAATTCACCTATGAAATTTAAAGATAAAGGTGTACCTGCATTACCTAAACATAATATAAAAAATAATATAGAAAATATAGGCATTAATTGTGTCATACCTCTATAAAATGTTATAAGTCTAGTAGATGATCTATCATATAATACACCACCGGCACAGATAAATAAACCGGAAGATACAAAACCGTGAGCTAAACCTAATAAAATTCCTCCTTCTATACCTTGTATAGTGTTACTAAATACACCTAATAGGTATACTGCAGCATGTGAAACTGAACTATAAGCTATTAGCTCTTTGATATCTATTGTTCTCAGTGTACTAAAACTAGCATATATAATTGTTATAACACCTATAACATATACTAAACTTGTTAAATATGTATAAGCTTCAGGTAATATAGGCAGTATTAATCTTAATATACCATATAAACTTAATTTTAAAACTATACCAGCTAATATAATACTACCACCTAAAGGAGATTCAACATGAGCTTTCAATAATCATGTGTTTAAAAATATAGTTGGAGTTTTAACAGCAAATGCTATAAATATACCATAGAATAAAAACAATTGAGTAGTAAAATTAAAATTAGTTTTGTATAATGCATCAAAATCAGTAGTACCCATTATTGAAGACATTGTTAATATTGATAATAATAAAAATAATGATCCTAAAAGAGTATATAAAAATAAATAGAAACTGGCTCTAACTCTATTACCGGAACCAAATATACCTATTAATATAAATAAAGGAGGAAGTATACTTTCAAAAAATATATAAAATAATAATACATCTAATACTAAAAAAACTGCTAATAATAAAGTTTCTAATAACAATACTATTATTACATAAGATTTGATATTTTCTACTATTGATTTTCAATTAGATAATAACGCTACAGGTATTATTATTGTTGTTAATAATACAAAATACATTGATAAACCGTCAATACCTAAATAGAAATCAAAACTACTTATTTGATAGTGTTCCTGAACAAACTGAAAATGGTTACTACTAAAATTAAAACCTAAAAATATTAATATTGAAACAAATAAATTAATTATACTTGTAACCAGTGCAATCACTTTAATTTTAAGATCTGTAGCAAATAAATTATAAGATGTACTATTAGCTGTGTGACTATTTTCCGAAGATGAAACATTGTTTTCATCTAACTGTGATTCTAAATTATAATTAACTTGAGGGGAATTATTATATCCAAATGTGGATATAATAAAAATACCAATTAATGGTATAAATAATAATGATAATAATAACATGAAGTGATTAAATTATAATAATGATATTTTCTTCTTTAAGAAATTTAAAATTTTTAAGGCTATTTTCTTATCTTACATACGTAAATAATTTATGTCTTATAACTTAAATAGTAATAGAACATAAAATATCTGCAATAAAACAAATGAGGGAAAGGTAGTTTGTTTCTGCGCCTAAATTTTAAATGATAAAATAAAAAGTATATTTTAATTAAATTGTTAAAATAATAGATTTTATTTATGAAAGCATTGCATATATGATGATACAATTAAAAGATTGATAATTGCATTCTTATACTAAAAAATAGTAAACACTAATAACTATATAAACTTATAATGTAATAATGTATTTTTATAACTATATAAAGAAATTAACAAAAAAACATGTAAAACGTAATACTACATTATAAAAATGTGTTAACAATTTTAAGCAAACTAATCTGCTTGATTATACCATTGTTTTTTAAACTGTGTACGAATTAACATAAAATATAGGTATAATACTATAATATTATGTTTAGCAATCAAGGGTAAGGGAGGAAAGGGTAAGGTGTAATTAATAAGATAGAATAATATATTATTTTAGGAGATGCACAAAAATTAATTATATTGTATTTTTTTGCTAGATATAAATATACCTTTTTATAACTAAACTATAAACTAATAGATATAAATATCTATAATAAATTTACATTACAAGGTATAATATCAAAACTATAAGTTATACAAGGCACTAATATTATAAAAGCTATTATTATAGGTAATAATATAGTTCAAGAGAATGACATTAATTGATCGAAACGTATTCTGGGGAAAGACGCTCTTACTCATATAAAAGTGAATACCATTAAACCTGCTTTCAATCCTAGTATTGTACCATTTACAGCTCCTTCAACACCAGGTAATTGCATATAAGAAACATATGAATTTATATATTCTTTATAAAAATTATTATATATAGTTTCAAAGCTTTCTTTTGAATTAGAATCAACTACGTTAAACATAAGTAATTGATCATATACATATAATATACCATATATTACATTATTTATAAGAGTGTAATCTATTAAATATCCACCTAAAAATAAAACAGTTGTTAATATACATATTAATACTATACTTGCGTATTCAGCTAAGAAAAAAAATACAAATATAACAGCTGAATGTTCCGTCATAAACCCACTAACTAATTCTGATTCAGCCTCTGCTAAATCAAAAGGAGCTCTATTAGTTTCTGCTACGGATCCTATAAAAAATATTATAAATATAGGTAATAAAGGTACAATAAATCATATAGCTCTCTGGCTTTCTATGTTAGTTGTCAGATTAAGGCTACCAGTTAAAACTATTACAAGTAATATGGCCGAACTTAATATTAACTCATAACTAATTAATTGAGCAGTACTTCTAAGTGAACCTAAAAATGCATATTTAGAATTAGCAGATCAACCCGCTAATAATATACCATAAGTTGCTAATGAAGAAACAGCTAACATATAAAGTATACCTAAATCAAAATCTCATATAGCTAAACCAGGTCCATAAGGGATAACTGCATAACCCAATAATGAAAAGATTAAAGTTATAATTGGCCCTAAAAAAAATAATATTATGTTAGCTTGTGTTGGTGATACGTACTCTTTTAATAAAAGTTTTAGAGCATCTGCGAATGCTTGCAGCATTCCATAGTAACCTACTATGTTAGGTCCTAATCTTCTTTGCATACTAGCCATAGTTTTTCTTTCTGCAACAGTTACAAAAGCAACTGCAAATAAAACAGGAACTGTAATAGCTAATACTTCTAGTATAGATATAATGGTAGTACTATATAACATTTCTTATACGATTTATAACTAAATATACAAATATGATCATTATTTAATATATTCTTTTTGTTGCTACGTATCCTTTTGGGCAAAATACGTATAATATAACGCCTAGCAGGAAAGTAGAGTACTGTTATATTAATTATTTATGGCGCGAAAGCAGATCAAATAATTGTGCATAACAAAAAAAAGTCTTATATTTACCATGTTCACTATAAATGAGAGAACTTGTGCGGCCGAGGGCTTTAAATCAAATAGTATAAATTAATATTAATTTGTAATCATGGTTTTTTTTTATTATTATGATTTAGTATAAGGCAAAAGCTATATAACTTAATACAATAATATATTATAGGTATTTATTGCTATAATATCCATTTTTATTGTTAACAAACAATTTTCAATTACTTATATTACTACGATATTTAATATGGTTTATTATACGTCATGAGCAAAAATCTAATGACTAACAATTATTTATTAATAATACTAATCTTAGTATTATTAGTATTTTTTGGTGGCGTAGCTACCTGCTGGAAATTAGTTTTTTTCATTTAAATCAATAAGAGTATTTTCAATTAATGAAACAAAAGGTATTATTATAACAAAATGTGCAAAATATAAAGCAGTACTTATTTGACCAAACTCTATAAATGGAGATTCAACATGTTTTGCTCCTAATTGTTGTAAAACTAAAAAATTAGCTACAAACACGTAGAATGCTATTTTACTTAAAGGTCTAAATTGTAAACCTCTACTTCTACCTAAATCAGTAAATGGTAAAGCTAAAAGAGCTAATAATGCAGCAAACATAGCTATAACACCTAATAATTTATTAGGTATAGATCTTAATATAGCATAGAAAGGTAATAAGTATCATTCAGGCACTATAGCAGGAGGTGTTTGCATTGGGTTTGCCATTACATAGTTTTCACTATCACCTAAAACATTAGGCATAAAGAAAACAAACATAGATAAAACTACTATAAATAAAAATATAGTTATTAAATCTTTAAATATGTAATAAGGAGCAAAAGGTATTCTATCATAATTAGCAGAAGTACCTAAAGGATTACCTGAACCAGCACTATCATGTAAAGCGATTAAATGCATTAATGCTAAAGCAGCTAATACAAAAGGTAAAACAAAATGTAACGCGAAAAATCTATTTAAAGTTGCATTGTTAACAGAAAATCCTCCTCATATGAATTCAACTATATCTTGTCCTACTCAAGGTATAGCACTCATAAGATTAGTTATAACTGTAGCTCCTCATAATGACATCTGACCATAAGGTAAAACATAACCTAGGAAACCTATTGCCATCATTAATATAAGTATAACAGTACCTATAGTTCAAACTAACGTTCTAGGTGCTTTATAAGATCCATAATACATTCCTCTTCCTATATGTAAATATACTATGAAAAAGAATGCTGAAGCTGTATTAGCGTGTAAATATCTTATTAATCAACCATTATTTACATCTCTCATTATGTGCTCTACAGAATTAAAAGCTTCTAATACGCTGGGATTATAGTGCATTGCTAATGTTACACCTGTAACAATTTGTATTATTAAACAAAAACCTAGTAAAGAACCAAAGTTTCATAAATAACTAATATTACTTGGTTGGGGTGAATCTACTAAATATCCATTTAATAAACTAGCTAAAGGATGACTTTTAAAAATTCTCATTTTATATTATATATATATTTATTTAACAAAAAATAATTGTGTTTATTTATCTTTTTAACTTATAACAGTATTACACTATATTCTCAGTATTATTATTATATATAGTGAGCAAAAGAGTGATAAAATATAATGTTACCAAATAAATAAACCCCAAATATTTAATATTAAATATAATTCTCTCTTCTTTTTCGCTGCATTTATGTATAATTAAAAAATAAATGTTATAGCCATTGGTCTATAATTTACTATTTTTTTATTATATTTAGCTACGAAATAACCAGAAAGAAAAATTTTTAATAAATTATAACTTATGGTTTTGCTATAAAACCAATAATTTTTAGAACAATTTGCATAAAAATTATGTTAATAATTTTTTTAGGTATATTATTTATAAATTGTTTTAAGCTTGAAATTGTAAATACATTTAAAGTTAAGGGACAATAACCTTAAAATTATATATTTCACAATTAATTATAATTAGACACTATAATGTTTATAAAATATATAATATGCCACTATACTTAAAAAAGACACGTATATAATACACTAAATAAAACAATAATAAATATATTTGTTACACAATGTTACGGTTGCTACATTAATAATTAACCTGCTTCCATGCCATAAATATATCATATAGATTTATACCTTATTTTTTTTATGTTATACTATTTTTTAATAGTTATAACTATAGCTCCTACCATAGCTAATAATAATATAATTGAAGTAACTATAAGCAATATTGGATAACTAGTATATAGTATATTACCTATACTACTAATATGAGAAACTTCTGCTAATGTACTATCTCATGTATGTGATGTAGCAAAACTAATATCATTAAATAGAGTTGTAGATGACAATTTATTCATACCAGATGTATTGTTATTACTTGTAAATATCATATTTGATATATTTCCAATAAAATTTGTATCATTATATCCTAAACCTAATTGGGAAAAAGATAAGGGTATTTTATCGTAAAAAGCTGTACTAAATATTGTAATGGTAATAATTGAAAGAGGTACACTATTATTATTATCAGTTATAAGTTCAGATACTCTAACATTTATTAACATTAATATAAATAAAAATAGTATTGACACTGCTCCAACATATACAAGTAAGTAAGATAAACCTATGAAAGACATACCTAAAACCATTAAGTACGAAGCTATTGTTAAAAATAATCCTATAAGAAATAGTACAGATACAACAGGATTTTTACTTACAATAACAAATATACCACATATAATAGAAGCTATTGATAATCATATAAGTAAGTTGTCAGGTATACCACTAGTAAAATTATCATTTAATTTAAATAAATAAGTCATAAATATAATTTAAAGTTCCTTAAAATTTTAATATTTTGTTAATTAATCTGCTTCCGCGCCATAATAACAATAGTTTATTATTGTTATATAAGGTAAGAGAAAAAAACTACATAATAAATTGAGATAGTTATCTAATAAAGAAAAGAACATAATTGCTATACTTATACTTTATACTTAATTTATTTTATTTTTTTACTGTTATTATTTAATATAATTTTTATTTTGATAAGTAAAAATTAATCTGCTTTCGCGACAAAATAAATATAACACTATGTTTTTTCGTACAGATAAAAAAGTGCAAGGCTACACAAGATAAGTAATGCTATAATATCAGTATATACCTATAAAAAGTACCTTTTACTTCTCTATTTTTAGTTTAAGTATAGCTGTTATGCTTTAAAATAATGTAAGATTACACGGGCTCCCTTGGGGGCAATAAATTTTATGTTTTTTATTCAGTTACCTAGTAATTAGGAAGGACAAATATATGAAAGCATAAGAAAAACGTATTGATGGGTATATTAAGTTGCTTGCGCGTTAAAATGGTATAATTTTTTTATGCCATTTATTTTTTTATGTATTTAGGGTCTGCGGTTATTAATTTATTTTTCTACATTTCTGATAAAACGTAAATATATATCTAATTAATTTAACTACTTAATAATAAGTATATTTTTTTTTATATACCTTTGGAAGTAGTATATTTGTTACTGTATGATTTTATTGCAGATAAACCAACAAGTAATACAAGTAAAAAGTTTCTATCTATGAAAGATGAGTAAGAAATTAATATATAAGATATTAATCCTACTAATATATATAAAGCGTAAGATGTAACTACACCTGTATCTAATTTACTTATGTTCTTACTTATATATATTAAACCTTTTTCTAATCCATAAGGACCGATTAATTCTATAGAACCTTTATCTATTACTTTAGTAGTTTGTCCTCCTAATTTAAGAACCAAATTAGTAATATATCTATTATAAAATAATTCTACTAAGAAACGTTGATTAAAAAAACCATATATATTATATCCGATTTTAGAAAATTTAAAATTTATTAATAGATATGTATATTCTGAAATAATTATAAATAATATTGATAATGATACAGTTAATATTAAGGGAATCAATTTAAAAATAGTAGGTACAGCAAATTCTGTATCTAACATTATTTCATGGTTAGGGTGTATATATATACTGTTATCTGTAAAGAATGATGAACCTAATCCTATAAATATATCTTTAGCTATATAACCAAAGAATATAGAGAATATAGCTAATATAATTAAAGGTAAACTCATAAATATATCACCTTCATGGGCATTTTTATAACTTATTTGTGGACCATTAGGGTTTGTTAAAAATGTTAAATATAATACTTTAACAGAGTATAAAGTAGTAAACATAGCACCTATTGTAGATATACAATAAACGGCTATACCTGAAAATGCATACTGACCATATGCGGATTCTATTATAAAATCTTTAGAATAATAACCTGTCATAAAAGGAAATGCAACTAAACTAAGAGATGCTATTAACATAACTGAGTAAGTTAAAGGTAATAAAGATTTAAGTCCACCATATTTCCTGAAATCTTGATTATCAGATACAGCATGTATAACGGCACCTGCACCTAAAAATAATAAAGCTTTATAAAAAGCATGATTCATTAAATGAAATAAAGCTACATTATATGAAGAAATACCTATGGCTATAACCATCATACCTAATTGACTCATAGTAGAATAAGCTATAACCTTTTTAATATCTTGTTGAAATAGACCAATTAAAGAACTGAATACTGTAGTTATCGCTCCTATTCATAAACATAATAATAATACTGTATCACTATATTCTATAAGAGGAGAACTACGCATTAATAAATATACCCCCGCAGTAACCATAGTTGCTGCGTGTATTAGTGCAGAAACAGGTGTAGGCCCTTCCATTGCCATTGGTAACCATATGTGTAAACCAATTTGCGAACTTTTAGCCATTGCCCCTATAAGTAAACATATACCAATTAATATAATGGCATTTTCACTTATAAATGGAGCAAGTGAAAAAACAGTAGAATAATCTAAATTACCAAAAGCTATTATTATAGCAAACATACCTATTGTTAAAAAACAATCACCTACTCTGTTTGTTAGAAAAGCGGCTAAAGCACTTTGATTAGCTGCTATTCTAGTATATCAGAAATTAACTAACAGATATGAACAAACACCTACTCCTTCTCATCCCACAAACATTAATAAATAGTTATTACTTGTAACAAGTATAACCATCATAAATGTAAATAAACTTAGATAACTAAAAAATCTTTGGTTGTGCGGATCATGGCTCATATAACCTATAGAGTATAAATGAACTAAAGAAGAAACAATTAGCACAGGTATTAACATAGAAACAGTTAAAGAATCAAAATTAAAGTTTCATAGTATGTTAGTAGATTCTGAATCTATTCATCTGAATAGTTTTATATTAACAGCGATGTTATTTAAACCTACTTCAAAAAATGCTATTATAGAAAGTAAAGTAATACTTATTATGGAAATACAAGTTATTAAATGAGAACCAGTAAATCCTATTTTTCTACCAAAAAACCCTGAAAACACTGAACCTAATAAAGGAATTAAAATTATAGATAAATACATTATTTAAATTCAATTGCAACACTACCTCTTAATCTGTAAAACGCTACAAGTATACCTAAACCTATAGCAGATTCTGCTCCGGCTACTGATATAATGTATATTCCGTATGTTTGACCAAAAATATCATCGATACTGAATGAGCCTAATAAAATTAATAAAGTTATAGATAACAACATTATCTCTATGGATATCAACATTAATATTACATTTTTTCTATTTAGGACAAAGCCTAATACTCCTATTAAAAACAAAATTATAGATAAATTCATGGTAAATTATTTAAAGTATCTTAAGCAAACATATGTTCCGTATCAAGCCAGGGGCAATATAGATATTTTTTTTTAATGCACACCCTAAAACCTAATGAATTCGTAATTATTGTAGTTACGTAAATTACAATGAAATTTCATTGTTATCCAATGTTACTACGATCTAAACGAAATTGTCTCATAGGGTCATAATTTGTACCAGCCACGTAAACAGCTCTCGTTTCAGCGTCTGGGTATATATGTATATAAGACGCTAACGAAGTATTTGGTATTGGTTTCGGGGTCACTTCTACAGGTAAAGGTGTATTTCTACCACTAGAAGTGATATAATTCATAATTTTTAAATTATTATATTGTGCATTATCTATATTTAATGTAAGTCTAGTAGCTGCAGCATGGTCTATTAACAATATTGCAAGATACGTTCTACCGTTAATATGAATTCTTTCTAAACGAAATTCACTATACGTTTCTCTATTTAAATCTTGTAAGACCATACTTATAAATCTACCACTAGTATCATTTATATCATAAATGGCTTTAGGGACATATGTTACTTCACGTGGCTTACAAAAAAGCATTTTATTAAGCCCATCACCTGCATTGAATATATCTACAAAACATATATGCATGTTATTAAGACTTCTTTCTCTAGTGAAACGATGCTTAGGTAATCTATTTAAATTTAAACCTACGTAAGTTATTATAATAGGAGCAAATGCTAATGTTAATGATAATATTAATAATGTATATCATAGATATTCATTATTTAATTGGCAAAAATTAAATTTATTTATATCAATAAAATTAAATTTGCTGATATCCATATATCTGTTAATATTTATGTATTTATATATATCGATAAAATTAGTTTTATCGACATCTATATAGTTGATATTTACATTTAATCTCATTTTTAATTATTTTAAAATTCTTAAGCAAACATATTTTTTAGTGCTCCCCCTTTTTCTACTGGGTAGAGAAAGAAAATAATTTTACTTAAATCTTACCTTTGTATTCTTAGTAATAAAGAGGGCTATAAATACGTATTAACGTATATATGTAATAAAATAAACATATATATTATTGTTGTTGTATATTTCTGAAAAAAGTAATATTTTTAGTCATGTTTTTTTTTATTATACTGTATTTGTACGTAAAATAGTTTAATAAATTTATTTATTATGGTTAATAAATGTATATATTAATGTTAATCGTTTTAAGTAAAAACTTACTTGCTTCCGCGCCATAAATATATTATTATTTAGTTTTTGTTTAATCTGCTTTCGCATGAAAGCAATAAATATGCATCTAACATTATATATTGCTTTGTATATACTTATTTTTTTAAGTATGATTTCTACACAATAAAATTGTTATTGGCGCGGAATCAGACTAATTTATGCATTTTGTATACTATTGTTTTTGTTGTTTACTATCTATGTATAAAGCGTTTTTACCTAATTCAAAAGCGAAACCTAATGTTAAAACCAGAAAAAATATTAACATGATTATTAAACCAAAAATACTATTATTGTACGCACTTACTACATAAGGGTATACTAATAATATTTCTAAATCAAATAATAGAAATAATAACGCAAATATAAAAAAAGATATACTAAATTCACTTCTATTTTGACCTAAAAAAGAATGAAAACCACACTCAAACACACTATCTTTTTCTTGATATGGGTTATGAGGTGCTAATATTATATTAACTAATAACAGTATTATTGCTAATATAGGTATGAAAATAAAAAAAAATGATATGCTTGACATTTATAATTTAGATATTGAAATTGATGATATGCTCACCATTCTAAATCATTCTCCAGGTACAAATATGAAAAGTGTTATAAGCATTGTTAGTATAGAAACAGTAATACTTAAATAATTATTAATTGCAACATGATTTGTATTAAAGTTTATATTTTTACTGTTATCTTTTGAATCAATAGTTACTAAATTATTAGAATGTATTTTGTCAAAAACTGGTAATAATACATAATCACTTGAACTAAAAAATATTAATTTAACTAAATTTAAATAATAAGCAGCACCAATTACACTTGTAATTACTGCTATTAATGTCATAAATACATACCCTTCGTCCAATGCTGCACTTAAAACCATCTGTTTAGCAAAAAAACCTATTAAAGGAGGTATACCTACAAATGAAAATAATGTAATTGCAAAACTTATAGCTAAATAAGAATTTATATAAAAATATCCTTTTATTTGTTCTAATAATTGTATAGGAGAATTCTCTTCGTCTATTAAAAGATTGCTGGCACTAGAATTTCTAAATTTAGATTTATTTATACTTCCTGATGTAACTGATAAATTAGAAGATAAAACATTATATTTACTTATATACCCGTATAAGCTATATCCTATCATTATTAATATAAAAAACACATTAAGATTAGAAATAGAATATTGCATTATATAAAATATGTAACCTTGTATAGATTCTACTTTATTTACAGATAGTGCAAGTAAAATAAATCCTACATGACTAATTGTACTATAGGCAAACAATCTTTTTATTCTGTATTGAGTTAGACCTAATACAGATCCTATAATTAAAGACATTAAACTACTGAATATTAATATATCTTTTCAATTACTATTGTAATTTTCTGGTATATAATTATATGTTTCTTGTGTACTAAATAAATTATCAACATTAGTATATGAGACTATTTCAAGTAATATAACAAAAAGTGAAATTTTTGATATAATAGCAACAAATGTAGTTACATTTGTAGGAATACCATCATATACATCAGGTGATCAAAAATGAAATGGAGCAGAACTAACTTTAAATAAAAATCCAACAGTTAATACTATAAGCGACATATTAATGTAATTTGTTGATATGTTAGAATTATAATTACCTGATAACTCACTAATACTATTTATTATATATAAATTGTCTAAATTAGTACTACCTGAGTTAATATATAATATTGCCGAAGCAAATAATATAAAACAAGAAGATAAACCACCTAAAAGAAAATAAGTTAGTCCACTACCAGTAGCAGATTCTGAATCTCTATATAACGTAGTCAATATATATAATCCATAACTTTGAAGTTCTATTGCTAAAAATAGAGAAACTAAATCTCCTGTACTCATAAGAAAAGTAGCACCTGATAATATAAATATTATAATAAGTGCGTATTCTATTATTGTAAATTGAGTAAGATTTTTATTTAAAGCTAACTCTGTGTTGAATTTAGTTAACGGATCTGAATAATTAACCTTAGTTTCTCCTTTTACCGAAGAAAGTTTTAAATCTTCTTCTTTTTGGTTTTTAATACCAAAAAAATTTAATTTTGTTTCCAATCCTATAACATTATAAAAGTTTCTTGGAAAGAAACCGGTTAATAAAAGAATTAGACAAGCTAATAATAATACAAATATATTAAAAGATTGAGTTAATGTGTTAATATTGAAAAGACCATTATATAATCCTAAACCATTTTCTAAAGATTTTAAGAAAAGATTGTCATATAATATATATACACATATAATCAAACTTTGTATAGTTAATCTAGAATATATTATTGCTTTACTTTGTGTTGTATTTACTGCATTAGATATTAGGATAATTACTAACAAGGTAGTTAAGATAATTGGTACTTAATTTTTTATATAGTTATGCTATATAAATGTTTAACATAAAAATATAAGGTATAAACTAAACGTGTTTATGTCTACACTATTGATTAAATAATATGTGAATTATATAACAATTATATAATTCACATATTATAATTTTTATACTTAAGCTGCTTCCGCCCCATAAATATATTTATTTAGCACTTTCCTAGTAAGTAAATTCCATTTAATTTGCTATATGTTTTTATTGCTACGCCAGTAAAAACTTATTTTATTACTATGATCAACAAATATTGTTACTACATTTATAAACAAAATGCATAGCATTACTGTATTCTATAATAATATAGTAATATTAAGAAATATATGACTTGAACACATAACCTTCCGTGTGTAAAACGGACGCTCTACCAATTAAGCTAATCTCTCTAAAAACATAAATAATTTTAGCACCCTTCCTTTTCTTGTTTACTTTCCTTCCCAGTAAAAAAATTTTTTTGTATTATAATAAGCTATAACAATTAGATAAATTAGTCTGTTTTCGCGTCATAAATTATAATACAAGGGTAATATAACACAAATAAAATATATCAGTTTATTATACTATTTTATTTTTCTTCCTTGTAAACCAATTTTTTATCACTAAACAGTATTTTGTTACCACACGTATACCCACCTTATTATTATATATCTAAGCCGGGAGAGAAATTCGAATTCTCATTCTTAATGCATGAAATTAACGTTCTAACCAATTGAACTATCCTGGCTTTATTACTTGTTATTTCTTTTCCTACCTTTTCTTAAAAACATACAAAGAATTATTACTACATGAAAAAAAAATTGTAGTTGTTTTGTTCCTGGCCTTATATTTACTTATTTTTTCCTTTTGTTATATGCTAACTACACTGTTTAGTACTAAAACCTGCTTCCACGATAAAAATATTAATATATAAACGCAACAATAAAAAGAAAATTTATGTTGCCCTTGGCTTGGGAGGATACTCCGATTTGAACGGAGAACTTACTGTTCCACATACAGTCATTCTACCTATTGAATTATATCCACCTTATAAACCATGTATTTTGGCGCGGAAGCATATTTAGGTAACTAAAATTTTTTATAATTAAAGCATAGTATTATCATATTTCTTTCTTTTACATACTAAAAATTAGATATTAACGTATAATTAAGTATGCTTTCGTGCCAAAATTATAATTATGCTGGAGTGGTTCGAACACCCAATAATAAATACCAAAAATTTATGACTTACCTATTAGTCTACAGCATACTATTTATTTTTTTTTTATCTGCTTTCGCACTAAAAATAATAAAAAATTTTTTTATTGTTCGTATATTCAAGATACAAATTTTTCAATTGAAACTGATTCTATAACAATAGGCATTGAACTATGTAATATTCCACATATTTCTGAACATTGTCCAAAAAAAGTACCTTCTCTGTTAGCTAATACAGAAAACTGATTAAGTCTACCAGGATAAGCATCACATTTTATAGCTAAAGAAGGACATGCATATGAGTGTATAACATCACCAGATGATACTATAAATCTAACGTGTGTTAATTCAGGTAATATTACTCTATTATCAACTTCTAACATTCTTAAACCTCCTTCTTCTAAATCTGATTCAGGTACTAAGTACGAATCAAATTCTATTTCTTCACCACTTTCATCTACAAAGTCAGGGTATTGGTAACTTCAATATCATTGATGACCTTCAACAAAAACTGTCATAAGTGGGTCTGTTACTTCATCCATTAAGTATAATAATTTAAATGATGGAAAAGCTATAAGTATTAAAATTAATGCAGGAGTTATAGTTCATATTAACTCTATAAGTGTACCATGATTAAGGTATTTATTACTTATAGGTGAATTACTTGATACAAATGTACGAACAATAGAAATCATTATTCAAGCTACGGCAAATAATATTATAACTAAATAAAACATTATATTATCATGCAATTCTACTAATGCTTCCATTTGAGGACTAGCACTGTCTTGGAAATAAAGACCTCATGCTCTAGGTGCATCACAAGACATTATATTATTAAAAAATAAATTTATCATATAAATATATATATATTATATCTGTAATATTATTGTAGATATACTTTCTAGGGCCTTTAGCCACGAATGATCTAATTAATTGTTACCGGGTAGTTCTAATATAAATGAGGTTGCTTAAATAGTTTAATTACTTTATTCATTCACTATGCTTCCACACTAACCCTGATTGAATTTAGATATAAACTTATAGTAATATTATTAATAAAATATCAGTTATTAATAATTATGTTAAATGTTATAATATTATATAACATAAAAGTGTAATATTATGTAATAAAAAACTATAAAATATACTTATATATTTTATAAGCTATATACAATAAAATTTATTGATACGCCCTCCCTTTACCTTAGGAGTTGTTTAAAACAAAAAACACTTAGAGAGATGGAGGAATTGAACCTCTTATTTTCGATCTGCAATCAAAATGTAATACCGTTTACTGCATCTCCCTTTGCGTATATCTTTATATTAATATATACAGTAAAAACATTTAATCTGCTTTCGCGCTAAAATAATATAAGATAGTTTTATTTGACTTATAATTATAATTTTTGGCGCGAAAGCAGGCATATTAAATGTGTAAAAGATTCGAACTTATAACAATGTATCCGTAGTACAACGTTTTACCATTAAACTAACACATTTCTCACCGAGGGGCGCTAAAATCTAATAATATATTTATGTTATTTTATTTTGGTGTGGAAGCAGATTTAATTGTATTTGGTTTTAAATGATATAAGAAGTAGAATTAAAAAAAACTTACAAATAACTGGGTAATCCAAGAGGAGAACCCTATAAATGTATAAGCCCTTAAGATGAATTGAACATCTATCAAAATATTAACAGTATTCCGCTCTACCGTTGAGCTACAAGGGCTTTTTTTTTATAAAAAGTTACGTATAATAAGTTTTGAGGCAATACAAAAGCTGAAAATTATTTATAAAGCGTAATCTTGCTACGCTTTATAAGTAATAAGAACTTGTCACTATGTTCTTATTTTGAATTCTATAAATTTCATGTTTCACTTCCCCCCTTAGAAAGCAAAACATTTTTGCATTATTATTATTTTGTTAATTAAATCTTTATGTAAGAAATAATCATTACACAACCAAGTAAATAATACTATTGTGCAATAAATATATAAGCCTAGTGCAAGTATCGCACTTACTTATACCGATTACAAAACGGTCGCATTACTTTTATGCTAACCAGGCTTTATTATTAGCTTTCGGTTTTTTACAAACATTAAACGTTATGTTGATATATTTATGAGCATAGTGCTATGCTATTACTATCGAAAAAACATAATTTAGTCTATGTTTTAATTTTGACGCGGAAACAGATTGCATTTAATAATAACAATTGTACACTAAACAATTAAGTAAGTTTTATTATCCTTTTTAGCGCGAAAACAGATAATACTATTAAACGTTAGGCGCGGAAGCAGGTATATTTTATAGTGTTTATAACCATATTCTTATTTAAGACTTGAACTTAAATCCAGATATTAGAAGTATCCTGCTCTACCATTAAGCTAATAAGAATAAAATATCAGGTTAGTAACAATTATTTTTAGGGCATAATAATTATATAATGTAGCTACAGTAATATTCTAAACAGCTTTTCCTTAAGTAGCAATAAAACTCAAAAAAATAGATTTTTTTAATAATGCTAAATTCTTAAATTTGAATTTAAGCTGCTTCCGCGTCATAAATTAATATTTATAGTTAACGAAAAAAATAAAAAATTATTTTTTATTTGCAATCAGTTACCATATTATAAATCTAATCCCTATGCTTATGTTGTATATATTTTCTTTATTACTAAAACGTAAAAAAAAAAATATATATGCATTGTAGCTTTTGGTGTATAGATTTTAATTATATGTTAAGCACATAGTTTTTAACAAAATTAGTATTTATTACCTAAAAAAATTAAAATTATTACAGCAAAAACCTATACAATAGTACTATATAATAATACTATTCGTAATTATCTGCTACGTGTATTTAAAAATATCTTAATATAAGCTTCATGCCTATATGCATTCAGCATTTATCTCTAACTAATATGGTGTTCCTGCCATGCTTATATATAGAACTATTTTAGTAAAATAAATTTATAATACCTATCATTTTTCAAACAATGTTTAAAAAACAACAAGCATATGAATATATTATATTTTATTTTCTTAAATTTTATTTATGCTTTCTGACCGCACTTTATAATGCATCGCACAGCGAGAAAGTAAACAGTTTAATATTTAATTAGTTTTTAGTTTAGAAGAGTGGGTAATAAAAACAATATTCTGTTATTACCTTTCCCCAGTAAAATATAAATAAACATAAAAGGAAAAGAGACCAAAATCCCTTTAAATATAATACATTCTATATAAACAACAGGTAAACCATAGATTACCATACCTAACTCCTTTCGTACGAAAGGGCTATTATTATTATATTCTAATTTCCTCTAGAAGATAGAAACCATACTGTCTCACGACGTATTTAACCCAGCTCGTGTAGCTCTTTAATTGACGAACAGTCAAACCCTTCATGACTCCTACATTCATGTGGATGAGCTAAGCCGACATCGAGGTGCCAAACTGCGCACTCAATTTGTACTCTCTGGCGCAATTAGCCTGTTATCCCTAGCGTAACTTTTTCATTAATCCAAGACCTTTCCTTTATGCATCTTGTGATCTTATGCCCTGCTTACGCAACTGATAGACGTGTAAGTCAAACAGTAAAGCAAGATTAAGCCGTTAAACTTTAAAAATGTTTATAAGTATTATTTAGTAATATAAAGCATAAAGCCTCTACACTACTAAATAATTTAGTAATACTTTATAAATATTCTACATGTATTTATATAATACAACAAATATCATAAATTATTAAACATTCAAATCTATTTCCCATATAGTTAAAATCTTACCTAAAAAAAAAATAAAAATCTAACCTAATAGATATATATTTGGATTCTTTTGTTTCATAATAAAAAACAAAATGTTATTGTATATTACATACATAATACATTTAAATACTTGCCTAAGCTATGTATAAAAATATATTTGTTAAATTTACTAAATTTTGGATACACCCAGGTACTTTTTATGGGATCTGTGCCCCGCATAAACTGTCTAATAGCGAGTGTTCCTATTATAGGTAATATATACATTTATTTAACTATATTTAATATCTTGGTTTAGACGACTAGTATTAATACACATATTTAGGTGCCAAACCTTGCATATTAATTCTTCTCATCTTAATAACAGATTAACTAGTTAATACTAGTATTAACTTTAACTTATTATAAAATTTGCCCTATTACCAATTTTCCTATATTAAATTTTATTAAATAAAAATTTACTTTACTTACTCTCTTCCCACCAAGCCTATACTGAAATATAAATATTATTATTTTACTTCTCTTCTTAGTCGAAAATAATAATATTTATATCATCTTTCAATATAGAAATACGCAACAAACGTTAAGTGTTTACTATTAATTTGTATGGCCAAAGCCTTAACTATGCCTATGGAAAATCTATAGACATAAAACAAAAAAATAGAGTAAAGAAACCAAAATATTTACCTCTATACTTATACTCTAACTAATCGTATAATTATGATTATAATTAATAATAATCTGTGGTCACCATTCAGTCTTTCATAGTTCTCTTTTGTATAAAAAAGAACTACCTTATTACGTAAAGGTATTTACTCTATGTCTCTATATTAGAGAATCAAGAGATATAAAAGCAAATAAGATCTGAAAGTATAATGTAGTTTACATTATACTCCTTTACTAATTCTTTTCCTTTTATCAGTAAATTTTACCAAAATTTCTAATAAACGTAATTAACTTTCTTTCCCTAGTAGGGAGGGGACCCTAGAAATCTCAAAGATTTTTCTAGTTCAACAAGAAAGTAGAAAAAAAATATAAAGCTGGTATAAGTAAAGTGTGTTATAAATTCATGTATTTCAATATGACTAATTTAAAAAAGGTGTTTCATTGTTGATTAACCTACTACCTTATACACTACAATTAATCATGTCATACCCAATCACTAAAAACAGTAAAGCTGCATAGGGTCTTCTCGTCTAACTAGAGGTAAACTGTATCTGCACAGCTATTCCAATTTCACCGAGTCAATCATTGAGACAGCTGTTGTATCGTTACATCATTCATGCAAGACCGCATTTAACGGCCAGGGTATTCCGCTACCTTAGGACCCTCATCGGTAAGGCCGCCATTGATTGGGGGTTCCTTCAAATTCCTGCTAGATATTTCATCAAACAAAAAAATATTTCGTTAACCAGCCAACATCGGGCAGACATCACACTCAATACTTTGATTTTACATCTTATGCAAAGTGCTTTGTTTTAATTAAACAGTCGTACAACACCATTCTGTGCCTCCTATTTTTATATTGAATTTTTAAAGACCAATGGTCATAAAATACACAATTTAATATAGTATATAAAAATTGCATAATATCAATATAAAAATGGTACACCTTATCCCTAAGTTACGGAGTCATTTTGCCGAGTTCCTTAATAATTGTTATCTCTAACGCCTTTGTATACTCTACTTGCTTACTTGTGTTAGTTTTTAGGTACGGTTATTTATTTAATTTTCCTGGACTATACCACTTATAGTGCATAAAGTGACAAGTCTTAACATGATATTTACTGGCTATTGTTAGAGAAATAATATGATAGCTCCAGTAAAACATATTTTCATCGTTACTTCCTTTAGGATAATAACTTAGAAGCCGTTTTAATAAAATTCCATAAGCTTAAGGCGAGGGTATATCCCTTTATCGTTACTCATGTCAGCATTCTCACTTGAGATCTTATCAAATATACTCTGTATCGTAGAAAATGGTTTTACATCTTCTAGATTTTAGAATATATTATTATTTAGTCTTTAGAAGACTAAATTTCATTTATACCCAATGTTCTGCTACCCTTTAATTAATATTTATCTGTCGCCTGGGGCGCTAAAACTAAAATATTAAATATAGACAAGGTTTTAGTACGTTATTTAGATCCGTTATATCATCGGTGCCTTCAACTACTTAAAAAACCAAATAATGATTAATTAAATATTAAATCAGTGTTCTGTTACGAGATCTTTAAAAAGTGGCTGCTTCTAAGCCTATTTACTGATTGTATATGAATAATACTACCTCCATTTCACTTAATAACGATTTTGGAACTTTTAACACTTGTTCTGGGCTGTTTCCCTTTAGACATACAACCTTATCGTACTATGTCTGATAACTTAAAAATCATTACTGCCCTTCTGAGAGCAAATCCTCACTGATAAAGTCTTCACGACCCCCCAATGTATGCAATGCAATATACTTTTACTAGTAATATAAACTTGCCTGAGATCACAATTCTATACCTGCTGTAATGTATGGCCGTTAGCCTTTCAAATCGCCTACTTAAATAGGTTTCGCAGAAAACCAGCTATCCTAGTCAGTTTTGTCTTTCACTTACTTACCACAATTCATTGGATACCTTTACAACGGTAAACCATTCGAACTTTTATAATCCTGATTATAGTAAGATCACTAGGCTTCGGGTCTAACATGAAATACTAATTCATTATTTAATAATTGGTTTGTCTAGGATATTAAGTTACTAGTATAGATTGTATTTACACGTAATTACCATTATTTGTAAATACCATATATCTACGTTCACTTTAAATCTTGCACATCATGTTAACTTGCTGACCCATTATGCAAAAGGTACGCTCTTATTATATTTTAATTATACTTGAGCTGCTTATAAAATCACTAATTATAAAAATTCCCTCACGGTACTATTACGCTATCGCTTATATGTTATATTTAGCCTTAGAGAAAGGTTTCCCTAATAATTTTAATTAAATCGGTATAAATAATAATACTAATAGTAGTATTATTATACAATTAATTTTAATTAATTTTCAAACAGATAATAACCGTTTTACTTTAAAGGCTTTTTTATGCTTGGTTTAATTAAGCATAAAATCTCATTTGATTTATATTCCTAAAGTTAATAAGATACTTCAATTAACTTTGTTTAATTTTAGATTTACCCAAGTTTTCATTATAATATTATATACTTTAACATATAGCTATTTTTTACCTAATAATTTCTTTTTATACTTCGAACTATAAATATTATAGCTAAAATTAATATACAAGTTGATTTTACTTATATATAATTATATATATTACATATTGTTTTGCACTATAGCAGTACTAAACAGGTTTTTAAAGTATATATACACTTCAATTTACTGTAAAGTTTATAATGTAATTTATTTCGGATTATTATGACTCGAACATAATTTTTTCTCAACCCAAATAAGACGCCTAACCATCCGGCCCTAATCCGTGTATTATCTATATTATTACTTATTGCCTGGGGCGCATCGCCTGGGGCATTAAATGCTGTAAACATTATTAAAAACCCTAAATGCTTAGACTTAAATTATATAATACTTTTTTTATCGCCAAAAGCGCCAAGATTATTAGCCTTAAAAAGTAACAGAAAATATCCGATTCGAACGGATGTGGTTAAGTAACCAAATAGAACTCAAGACTACCGCTATAAACCTCTCAGCCAATTCTCTTTATCTTATGTATTATTTATATAATTATCTTTTTTTCAGCGCCCCAGGCGATGCAGCCCAGACGATGCGCCTTAGGCAATAAGACCTTAAACCCTACATTAACAAAATAAAAATTACTTGTAACAACAAGTAAATATGTATGTAATAACGCCTATAGATTTAATGGGAGTGTCAGCTTGATTCTTCAACGAATTGAACGTTGAACAGACTTTTATCAAAAGAATGCTTTACCTATTAAGCTAAAGAATCCTATTAATAATAAACTATTATAATTACGATTTTTTTTAGCGCCCCAGGCGATGCGCCAAAAGCGATAAAATTGATTAAAGTTGTATTATAATTTAATACTTTAAAAACTTAGAGTAAATAATAAATATTTATTATTTATTTTTAGCGCCTCTGGCGATTTTATTTTTTTAACAAAAGCACTCAGACTCGAACTGAGAAATAGAAATCTGAAGCTTCTTGTTTTACCAATTAGACTACGCTCTTATAATAAATAAAAAATTACTATCCATAAAAATCTATAAACTGTAACCTCTACACGGAAAAAAATGGATTTGAACCATTAAGTGTTAATACACAATATTTAGCAAATATCTTGACTTACCTATGTCTATTTATCCTTTTATTTTACTACTGTTTATATTAATTATACTGTTCATATATATTTATAATCATATTTTATAGCCAAAAATGATAAGTCTTATCTTTTTTTTATTAATTTTGTTTTTCTTGTCTACTATCAATATATAAAGCGTTTTTACCTAACTCAAAAGCAAAACCTAATGTTAATAATATAAAAAATAATAACATTATAAATAAACCAAATATACTATTATGATATGCACTAACAACATAAGGATAAACTAATAAAATTTCTAAATCAAATAATAGGAATAATAAAGCAAAAATAAAGAAAGATATACTAAATTCACTTCTATTTTGTCCTAAGAATGAATGGAATCCACATTCAAACACACTATCTTTTTCTTCATATGGATTATGAGGGGCAAATATTATATTAACCAATAGTAAAATTACCGCCAATATTGGTATAAATAAAAAAAAGAAAGATATACTAGACATTTAAAAATTGTTGATTGATAGTGATAATATATTCACTACTCTAAATCATTCCTCTGGCATCAATATAAATAATAAAATTAGCATTGTTAAAATAGAAATAATTGTACTTAATTTGTCGTTTATTAATACATTAGTTTCATTGCTTAAAATTAATTTATTGTCATTATAGCGCCCCAGGCGACTATTTAATTTAGAAATATTGTTTAGCGCCCCAGGCGACATGATATTACTGTAAGTGTATTCACTTTTACTAAAGAAAATTAATTTTATTAAGTTTAGATAATAAGCAGCTCCTATTACACTTGTAATTACAGCTATCAATGTCATAAAAATGTATCCTTCGTCTAAAGCTGCGCTCAATACCATCTGTTTAGCAAAAAAACCTATTAAGGGTGGTATTCCTACAAAAGAAAACAGTGTTACAGCAAAACTAATAGATAAGAAAGAATTTATATAAAAATAACCTTTTATTTGATTTAATAACTGTATAGGAGAATTTTCTGCATCTATATATTTTTCTTTATTCTTATTAACATTATAACCGGCTTGCTTGTTTAATTTAGCATCTTCACTTATGAAATGCACTTTATCTCCGGTAGTGTATTTGTAATTATATAAACTATAACCAATTGTAACTAATATAAAAAAAGCATTTAAATTAGAAATAGAGTATTGTATTATATAAAAAATATAAGCTTGTATAGATTCCATTTTATTGATACATAAAGCCAATAATATGAAACCTACATGACTTATTGTACTGTAAGCAAATAATCTTTTAATTCTGTATTGTGTTAGCCCTAATATAGAACCTATAAGTAATGACATTAAACTACTTAATACTAATATATCTTTTCAGTTACTTTTAACTAATGATATAATATCATATGAACTTGGATCATATGTGTTTATATTTTTATCGCCAAAAGCGCTAAAACTGTCGTTATTAATATCTGAATATATAACTATACCCAGCATTAATATCAATAATGATATCTTTGCTATAGTTGCTACAAAAGTTGTAACTATTGTAGGTATACCGTCATATACATCGGGAGATCAGAAATGGAAAGGGGCTGCGCTAATTTTAAATAATAGACCTACACTTAAAATTATAAATGAAAAACTTATATAGTTTGACATTTCAATGGCTTGAGGCGCTATATTAAGTGATGAATTTAATGTTCACAGAGACAAACTATTTATATTAGAATATTCACTAATACTATTTAATATATATATATTATCCAGGTTTGTCATACCAGAATTTACATATAAAATAGCTGAACCAAGTAATATAAAACATGAAGATAAACCACCCAATAAAAAATAAGTTAACCCGCTACCAGTTGCAGATTCAGAATTTCTATATATTGTGGCAATTATATATAAACCATAACTTTGTAATTCTATACTTAAGAATAAACTAACTAAATCACTTACACTTATTAAAAAGGCTGCTCCACACAATACAAATAACATTATAAGACTGTATTCAATAATAGTAAATTGAAAACTATTCTTATTCAAGAATATAGTATCATCATCATTTATCTTAGTATCAGTAGCTTTCGAATACGTGTTATCACTGTTATTCATATCATCTCTTATCTTAGTATCAGTAGCTTTCGAATACGTGTTATCACTGTTATTTATATCATCTTTTATTGAATGTATGTTATCACTGTAATTTATATCATCTCTTATTGAATGTATGTTATCACTGTAATTTATACTATTTTCTTTTGAAAACATGTTTTCATTGTAATTTATATTATTTTCTTTGGAAAATAATATATTACTTTTAGTGCTCCCGGGGATTGTAAATAACATATTATATTTATATAATTTTCTAGGATAAAAAGCAGTTAATACTGTTATTATACTAGTTAATATAAATATAAATATATTAAATGATTGACTTAATATATTAACGGTAAATAACCCGTTATATAAAGCTATTCCATTATTTAATGATTCAAGATAAACATTGCTATAGACTATACCAGATATAGCTATTAGACTTATTAAAGATAGCTTAGAGTACACAACAGATTTATTTAGATTATTTGCTACAGCATTAGAGATTAATATCAACAATAATAAGGATACCAACATTAAAGCTTTTAATGATAAATACAAAAAAAGACACTATTTTTGCATAATATTTTGCATTCTGTCGATTAAACCTAATACTGTAGCTATTAACCCTAAAACTGTAGTTCTTAAATCTAATATAAATTCATTACAACTAACTGAATTCGAATCAGTACACTTCGATTGGAAGTCGAACGGTCTACCATTAACCTATAGTTGTTTTCTTGTATCGCCAAAAGCGCTAAGTTTTGCTTTTGTCGCCCGGGGCGTGCAAAAATATTAAGACTTATATTATAAATACCGTCGCCCGGGGCGTTATATTTCAATATAATTAATGTTAAACGTATTAATTATAGGTATATATTTGGCTTGTATATATGTAACCCTTATTAATTGTTAGTGTCGCCCAGGGCGCTAAGTAACTTTATAATTAATATAACGCCCCGGGCGACAAATTGGGTAATTTCTAATAATTTGTGTAATAACATACTTGTATTAAATTAAACATAAATGTTATTATATTTTTACTGTCGCCTGGGGTGCTAAGTAATATTTCTATAACTAGTAGTAAAACTTAGCGCTCTTGGCGATAATAAAATTAATTTATTTGTCATATATAATGCTAAATATAACCACTAGTAAAATTTTTGTTAAATATCCACTTTGTAAAGGTAAACTTACAAAAGCATGAGGTTTAGGTGGGCTATTTAATGCTCATTCTAAACTTGAGTAAGATCTTTTCAACATAGCTTGTAAATAATCAGTATAAAATTCTACACCTGCTCATAAATCTCTTGCTACAGATTTACCGTTAACCAATTGAGAGTATACAACTTGTAAAAATATAACAGTAGCTATAACAGATACTAATGAACCCATACTACTTATTATATTTCACCCAGCAAAAGCATCAGGATAATCACTTATTCTTCTAGGCATACCTTGTAGCCCTAAAAAATGTTGAGGGAAGAAAGTTAAATTTACACCTATAAATAAAACTCAGAAATGTACTTTTGCTAATGTAATATTATAACTTAAACCTAGCATTTTAGGGATTCAATAATATCATCCACTGTATAATGCAAAAACAGCACCCATACTTAGAACGTAATGGAAATGTGCAACAACATAATAAGTATCATGGAAAGCTATATCTAATGAAGCATTTGCTAATACAACACCACTTAAACCTCCAACTGTAAACATAAATACGAAACCTAATGCAAATAACATTGAAGGTGTTAAATGGATAGATCCTCCATAACAAGTAGCTAATCAACTGAATATTTTAATACCAGTAGGTACAGCTATAATTAATGTTGCAGCTGTAAAGTAAGCTCTTGTATCAACATCTAATCCAACACTATACATGTGATGACTTCAAACAACAAAACCTAATACACCTATAGACATCATAGCATATACCATACCTAAGTATCCAAAAACAGATTTATTAGAACTAGCTGATATAGTAGTACTTATTATACCAAAACCTGGTATAATTAATATATAAACTTCTGGATGACCAAAAAATCAGAAAAGATGTTGGTATAATATAGGATCACCACCTCCAGCTATTTCAAAAAATGAAGTATTAAAATTACGATCTGTTAATACCATAGTTATTCCACCTGCTAAAACAGGTAATGATAATAGTAATAAAACTGCTGTAACTATAACCGCTCACCCAAAAAGAGCTAATTTATGTAATCTAACTCCTGGACTTCTCATGTTTAATATTGTTGTAATAAAGTTCATTGCTCCTAATAAACTACTTATACCTGATAAGTGTAAACCAAATATAGCTAAATCTACACTAGGACCACTATGACTTTGTATACCTGATAAGGGAGGATATAATGTTCAACCTGTACCAGCCCCATTTTCTATTATAGTTGCAAAAACAAACAGAGTTAAACTAGGAGGTAATAATCAGAAACTTATGTTATTTAAACGTGGAAAAGCCATATCTGGACCTCCAACCATTAATGGTAATAAAAAATTACCAAATCCTCCTATCAATGCAGGCATTACCATGAAAAATATCATAAGTATAGCATGAGCTGTAATAATACTATTATATAATTGGTTATCTGCGATGTATTGTACACCTGGCCCAGATAGTTCTATTCTCATTAATACAGAAAATGCTGTACCTAATAACCCTGAAAATAAGGCAAATATCAAGTATAATATACCTATATCTTTAGCATTACTTGATCAGAATCAACGTTCACCTCACATTGATATATTTGATTTAGAAAATAATAATTGATTATTATCCATGTTTGTACCTATATTTGTATAAAACATATGAAACTTTAGCGCTTTTGGCACTAAGAAATAAAATTCAATGTATTTAAGTACTAATATAGTTTCATATGATTTAAATTGTATTATAAATTACGGTAGGAAATAAAATACTGTAAATGTTAGAGATTAAAAATTAGGAATAATAAATTAATATTATATTATTATAAAAATATAAAATTTTGTAACTGCAGAGTATTTAGTGTCAAATATAAACAATACTGTATTTACTTATACACAATACTGGTTTATTTTTAATAGGTATATATATATATATACAATTTTAACGCTTTTGGCTATAAGAAATAATAGATTTATATTACTTTTTTTATCGCCAAAAGCGCCACTTGGGTCTGAGATCAATATTATAGTTGGTGCTTATTGTCGCCCGGGGCGCTAAATAATTTTTAATTACTAAAAATTAATAAAGAAACAGAATAATGTAATCCATCTAAGATTGGAGAAGGGTAAATACCAAATAACACAGTTAATAAAACAAGTGTAAATATTATAGTAAATTCTCTTTTATTTAAATCAGCTATGTTAAATTTAAAGAATTTAGAATATGAACCACCAAAAGATATTCTATTAAACATAAACATAGTATATGCCGCGCTAAATACTATAGAAGAACTAGCTAATGCACCTAATAAATTATGTCTTTCAAACGTACCATATAAACTCATAAATTCACCTATGAAATTTAAAGATAAAGGCGTACCAGCATTACCTAAACATAGTATAAAAAATAGTATAGAAAACATAGGCATTACTTGTGTCATACCTCTGTAAAATGTTATTAATCTAGTAGAAGATCTATCATATAAAACACCTCCTGCACAAATAAATAATCCAGAAGAAACAAAACCATGAGCTAATCCTAATACTATTCCTCCTTCTATACCTTGTATAGTATTACTAAACACACCCAACAAATAAACTGCTGCATGTGATACTGAACTATAAGCAATTAGTTCTTTTATATCTATTGTTCTTAATGTACTAAAACTAGCATATATTATTGTTATTACTCCTATAACATACACCATGCTATTTAAATATGTATGAGCTTTAGGAAGTATTGGTAAAATTAATCTTAATATACCATATAAACTTAACTTTAACACTATACCAGCTAGTATTATACTACCACCTAAAGGTGATTCAACATGAGCTTTTAGCAATCAAGTGTTTAAAAATATTGTAGGTGTTTTAACAGCAAATGCTATAAATATACCATAAAATAAGAATAATTGTGTATTAAAATTAAAATTTGTTTTATATAATGCATCAAAATCTGTGGTACCCATTATTGAGGACATTGTTAATATAGACAACAATAAAAATAAAGAACCTAAAAGTGTATATAAAAATAAATAGAAACTAGCTCTTACTCTATTACCAGAACCAAATATACCTATTAAAATAAATAAAGGAGGTAATATACTTTCGAAAAATATATAAAATAACAATATATCTAATACTAAGAATACAGCCAATAATAACGTTTCTAAAAGTAAAACAATTATAACATAAGATTTTATATTTTCTTTGATAGAATTTCAATTAGATAATAAGGCTATAGGCATAATAAAAGTTGTTAACATTACAAAATATAAAGAAATACCATCAACACCTAAATAAAAATCAAAACTGTTTATTATATAATGTTCTTGAACAAATTGGAATTGGTTACTACTAAAGTTAAAACCTAAAAACATTAGTATAGATATAAATAAATTTATAACAGATACACTTAAAGCAACTTTCTTTATTTTTTTCGTATTTTCTGTAGTAGCGTTTTTTATTGCCCAGGGATTTATAGTTGTATCAAATGATTCATGCCCTACATTTACATTAAGAGATTTTTGTACTATCGCCAAGGGCGCTAAATTTCCTATGGTTGATATTATAAATATACCTAATAATGGTATAATTAATAGTGATAATAATAACATTATTATTTATATATATACAAATGCATTTTCTTCATAAAACTATCACTACAACTAAACAATATATAACTTTGGCGCTTTTGGCGATAAATAATATTAATAAATATCATATGTTTAAGTTTTAAGGATATAATAACATTGTTTTTATCAAAACAATTTAAGATTTATACTAGCAAATAATATTTATCGCCCGGGGCGCTAAAAATATATTTTTATTAGTATCAACAAAAGCGTACAATTTTTATATTTATAAATACATTTGTCGCCCTGGGCGTTATATTAATAAGCATTTGTAATATTATTTTATTGGATTTAAGTATCAATTTTTTAGCGTTTTAGCGCCCCAGGCGAACGAAACAAATGTTTTTGTTTTACCGGGCCTCTAATAAATTAACTTTTTTGCGTAGACAAAAGCGTTATAATAGGTTTATATTACAAGGTAATATATCAAAACTGTATAAAATACAAGGTATTAAAATAATAAAAGCTATTATTATAGGTAATAATATAGTTCATGAAAATGACATTAATTGGTCAAAACGTATTCTAGGGAAAGATGCTCTTACTCATATAAAAGTAAACACCATTAAACTTGTCTTTAATCCTAATGTTAAACCATATATAGTTCCTTCAATAACAGGTCATTCTTCGCTTTTTCCAGGTAATAGGATACTTATATATGAAGACAAGTAATTTGATTTGGTGTTACTAACTTCTGTGTAGAAATAATCAGGATCTGTAAATTCTATCACATATAAAACAAATTTATTTATATAGGTATAATCTATTAAATAACCACCTAAAAATAATACAGTTGTTAATATACACATTAATAAAATACTACCATATTCAGCTAAGAAGAAAAACACAAATATAACAGCAGCATGTTCTGTCATGAATCCACTAACTAGTTCTGATTCAGCTTCAGCTAAATCAAAGGGGGCTCTATTTGTTTCCGCTATGGATCCTATGAAGAATATCATAAATATAGGAAAAAGTGGAACAATAAATCATATAGCTCTTTGAGTTTCAATGTTAGCAGTAAGATTTAAACTACCTGTTAATAGTATAACTAACAATATCGCAGAACTTAATATTAACTCATAACTTATCAATTGAGCTGTACTTCTTAATGAACCTAAAAAAGCATATTTAGAATTAGCAGATCAACCTGCTAATAATATACCATAAGTTGCTAAAGAAGAAACAGCTAACATATAAAGTATACCTAAATCAAAATCTCATATTGCTAAACCAGGACCGTAAGGTATAACCGCATATCCTAATAATGAGAATATTAGAGTTATTATAGGACCTAAGAAAAACAACACTATGTTAGCTTGTGTAGGTGATACATACTCTTTAAGTAAAAGCTTTAAGGCATCTGCGAATGCTTGCAATGTTCCATAATAACCAACTACATTTGGACCTAATCTTCTTTGCATACTGGCCATAGTTTTTCTTTCAGCTACTGTAACAAAAGCTACAGTAAGTAAAATAGGTACCGTTACTATAAGCACTTCTAAAATGGAAATTAAAGTAGGTGTATAAATCATTGTTATTGTAATTTATATTAAATGCATTGCATACACATTAATTCTAATGTAAACAAATTTTATTGTCGCCTGGGGCGCTAAAAGCAATTAACAATAATGTTAATAACACTATATATAAAGCTTATAATAGCATATATGTTTATTATTATTATATTTTTAGCGTTCTTGGTAGGTGTGTTTTCTAATGCATACAACTTTATCACAAATATAATTTATTTTTTTGTAGTGCGTAATTATAGTACAATTTGTAGCATAATCAAAAACAAAAAAATTATTTATCTCGCCAAAAGCGCCAAGTTTATTATATAGCGTACTTTATTATATTTAAACTTTAAACCCTAAGCAACAAAGATTGTTTTTTTTATACTTTTACTATATCTCTAAATTCTTGTTCCAATTTATTAGGTCCACCTATTGTGTTTATACGTTTAATAATTTCTGGCACTACTTCATTAGCTGTATTAAAGTCCATTTTAGTTCTGGACAATGCTCCTAATAGGTTTGTACGAGCAGTTCTTTTTTCCTCAATAACAGCGGTATATCTATTATTAAGATTAGTAAAATCTTTCTCTATTTCATAAAAAACTGGATTTCATGGTATTCCACTTGTTGAAACTCGTGCTACTCCATCCACCATTATCACCGTACAATTATAATGTTTACTTAACATTTGAGCCTCAAGTAATAAACCTTTAATATATATATTCGAAGTATATAATGGTTCTAGTCTAGCTTTCTTATTATAATCCTTTTTAAATTTATTTTGACTTGTATATGTTTCATCGTACATTGTTAAGTCATCACTTCGATCTTGATCATTATGAGGGTACATAATAGACGTTGGGTTACCACTCGGACCAGGGTTTGGGGTTGGATTACCACTCGGACCAGGGCCTGGGTTTGGATTACCTACCGGATTAGGGTTAGATGAAGAACCCTCTACAATATTAATGATATAATCACTATTTATAGGATAAACAAAAACACACATTAATATGTAAACAGTTTTAAGATCAACTATAAAACAATCAGAAACACATACTGCAATAAATGGAAATAATAAAAATTTAATAAAAAGATATATGCATAATAACATTATAATTTTACGTAAAGTGAAAGGTTTATATTCGTCATCTTTTGCCATCTCATTATTAACAAAACATCTAATTATAAGTAAAAAAGCACCTACTATATATAAAATTCAGTTTAAGTGTAATTTATTTAATAAATAACTTATCATAATACTTTGTGTTATGATCATAAACCAGAATATTAACACAATAAAATTATTAGCTATAACATTGTAAATTGAAAATATCGTGTTTTTTAGTATCATCTTAATTATCATCATCATATTAATCATCTTTGTCATTATCATTATTTTTTTTACTTTCAATCATTCATCTATTATCATTACTTCCCTCACCGTATGTCCATACAAGTATTTTCAATCAAAGAAACAAAAGGTATTATAAACAAAAAATATGAAAAATATAATACTGTACTTATTTGTCCCAATTCTATATAAGGAGATTCAACATGTTTTGCACCTAGTTGCATTAATATCAAAAAATTTGCTATAAAGATATAAAACATTATTTTACTAAAAGGTCTAAATTGCAATCCTCTACTTCTACCTAAATCTACAAATGGTAAAGTTAATAGCGCTAATATAGCTGTAAGCATAGCTATAACACCTAGTAATTTATTAGGTATAGATCTTAATATAGCATAAAAAGGTAATAAATATCATTCAGGAACTATAGCTGGGGGAGTTTGCATTGGATTTGCCATTATATAGTTGTCACTGTCCCCTAATACATTAGGCATAAAGAAAACATATACAGATAAAATTATTATAAATAAAAATATAGTTATTAAATCTTTAAATATAAAGTAAGGTGCGAAAGGTATTCTATCATAATTACCAGAAGCACCCAGAGGGTTACCAGAACCGGCACTATCATGTAGAGCTATTAAATGCATTAAAGCTAATGCGGCTAAAACAAAAGGGAATACAAAATGTAAAGCAAAAAATCTATTAAGTGTGGCATTGTTTACAGAAAAACCACCTCATATAAATTCAACTATATCTTGTCCTATTCAAGGTATCGCACTCATTAAGTTAGTTATAACTGTAGCACCTCATAGAGACATTTGACCATACGGTAAAACATAACCCAGAAAAGCTGTAACTATCATTAATATAAATATAACAGTACCTATAGTTCAAACTAATGATCTAGGTGCTTTATATGATCCATAGTACATACCTCTACCTATATGTAAATATACTATAAAGAAAAATGCTGAAGCTGTATTAGAATGTAAATATCTCACTAATCAACCATTATTAACGTCACGCATAATATGCTCAACTGAGTTAAATGCTTCTATAACGCTGGGGTTATAATGCATAGCTAATGTTACACCTGTAATTATTTGTATAATTAAACAAAAACCTAATAAAGAACCAAAATTTCATAAATAACTTATGTTAGATGGTTGTGGTGAATCTACTAAATATCCATTTATTAGACTAACTAAAGGATGACTTTTTAAAACTCTCATGTTTGTTTTTAAAAATTAGAATTTATAACATTAAATTGTTATATATTTTAATTTCAAGGTATGTTATTTTGGACACAGTTGTTTTTATTGCTAGAATTATTTTAAAATATTATCTATCGCCCGGGGCGCAAAAAATTCATGTTATTGTAATACCAATAATATTATAACGACTAATTTGTCATCACAAATTTATGTTTATTAATAGCACTATGTTTTTGTAGCAAAACAAATTCGTTCTATTATAGGTTTGACTTACGCTATTAACTACATTTAATACTGCCCTTTTTATTATTTAAACCTCCATGTCGCCTGGGGCGCTAAACCATTATATGTGTATACTATAATATTTTTATTATTACTCTAAAAAAATTACATAATTTAAATACTCAAATATATTATATATATAGATTAATTGTATTATAAACTATTAATTTTTTTTTATTTAATAGTTATAACTATCGCACCTACCATAGCCAATAGTAATATTATAGATGTTACTAATAACAACATAGGATAACTAGTGTATAAAACATTACCTATACTAGTTATATGTGAAATATGTCCTAATGCAGAATCCCAATTATTTGATGTTACAAAACTTATGTGTTGTGTAGTCTCTTTATTGAAAGTAGAAAATCCTGTACTCAAATGGTTAATAAAATTTATATCGTTTCCTAAAATATTTGAAGAAGTTGAGGGTATTTTATCGTTAAATACAACACTAAATACTATTATAGTTATAATTGATAATGGAATACTATTATAATTATCAGTTACAAGTTCAGATACTCTTACATTAATTAACATTAATATAAATAAAAATAAGATAGAAACTGCACCAACATATACAAGTAAATAAGATAAACCTATAAATGATATACCTAATATCATAAGGTATGAAGCTATACTTAAAAATAAACCTATAAGGAAAAGAACTGAAACTATAGGGTTTTTACTTACAATAACTAATATACCACATATTATAGAAAATACAGATATAATTAAAAGTAATGCATCAGGTATATTGTTTATGAATTGTTCTTGATATTTAAATATACTCATTGTTTTATTTTCAAAAAAATACTTTTTATTATAATAATTATTTTAGTTTTTAACTACTTTAATGTCCTTGTTGATTATCACCAAAAGCGCTAAAAAAATAATCAATTATTTTATTTTTATTTTAGCGCCCCAGGCGACTAATGAAAAACAAAATTTCACTTTATAAAATATGCAATAATATATAACACTACATTGTTATTTAGTGGTTTTGACGGTTGTTAAAGACTAAGTATAAAGAACTTTTTACAGCAGTATTGGTAAAAGTATAGTTATAAATTTATAATTAGTTTTATTTTTGCTTTAATCTTTTAAAGCTAAAAGTTAATTATAGAGACGAACATTTATTAATAACATATTATTAATAATGTGCAATATAAGATTAAAAATCATAAATGTTCCTTTTATTAGTTTTGGCGCCTGGGGCGCCAAAAGCCTTAAAAGTACAAATTAAATACAAATTAAAGATTAAAGCACTTTATGATTTTAGTGCTATCGGCTAAAGAGAGATGGAGGAATTGAACCCCATATTTTCGATCTGCAATCAAAATGTAAAACCGTTTACTACATCTCTCTGTTAATACACATCGTAAGCATAGGAGATTGTAAAACTAATTTTTTTTTATCGCTAAAAGCGCTAAGTTCAGGCTGGTAAAAATTTTAAATGAAAATAATTAATAGCAGTACTGACAGCATTATACTTACACAAATAAACAGGTTTTTGTTATTTTAAGACTTTATGTAAATATTACTTTACTGTCGCTTGGGGCGCTAAACAATAACAAAAATGTATTTTACCCTAGTCTTAATGCGTAGTTTAAATTTTGTACAATATACGTAAATGTTAAATATATTGATTATTTAATAACTTTTGATGGTACTAATACTGTAAATAAACCAAATATTATTACAAGTAAATAATTATTATCTACATAACATAAGTAAGGTATTAACATATAAAATATAAGACCTACCAATATATATAAAGCATATGATGTTACAACACCTGTATCTAATTTACTAATTTTCTTACTCAAATAAATTAATCCTTTTTCTAAACCATATGGACCCACATATTCTATAGAACCTTTATCTATTATTTTAGTTGTTTGTCCTCCTAATATAAGAATTAAATTTGTAATATATTTATTATAAAATAATTCTATTAAAAAACGTTGGTTAAAGAAACCATATATGTTATAACCTAATCTAGAAAATTTAAAATTAATTAACAAATAAGTATATTCAGAAACAAGTAAAAATAATACAGATAATGATATAGTAAGTATTAAAGGTATTAACTTAAACATAGTTGGTACAGCAAATTCTGTATCTAACATTATTTCATGGTTTGGATGTATAAATAAACTGTTATCTATAAAAAAATTAGAACCTAATCCTATAAATATGTCTTTAGCTATGTATCCGAAAAACACGGAAAATATCGCCAATATAATTAAAGGTAAACTCATGAATATATCACCTTCATGAGCATTTTTATAATTTACCACAGGTCCATTAGGACTGGCTAAAAAAGTTAAATATAATACTTTTACGGAATATAATGTAGTAAACATTGCTCCTATGGTAGATATACAATAAACAGCAGTACCTGAGAAAGCATACTGACCATATGTCGATTCTATTATAAAATCTTTAGAATAGTAACCGGTCATAAATGGGAATGCAACTAGACTAAGAGATGCTATTAACATAACTGAATAAGTTAAAGGAAGTAGAGATTTAAGCCCACCATATTTTCTGAAATCTTGGTTATCAGATACGGCATGTATTACAGCTCCTGCACCTAGGAACAAAAGTGCCTTATAAAAAGCATGATTCATAAGGTGAAATAAAGCAACATTATAAGAAGAAATACCTATAGCTATAACCATCATACCCAACTGACTCATAGTAGAATAAGCTATAACTTTCTTTATATCTTGTTGGAATAAACCAATTAAAGAACTAAATACAGTTGTAATAGCTCCTATTCATAAACAAATAAGTAAAACGGTATCACTATATTCTATTAAGGGAGAGCTACGCATTAACAAGTATACACCAGCGGTAACCATAGTTGCTGCGTGAATTAGAGCAGAAACAGGAGTGGGACCTTCCATAGCCATTGGAAGTCATATATGTAAACCTATTTGAGAACTTTTAGCCATAGCTCCAATTAATAAGCATATACCTATTAATATTATAGCATTTTCACTTATAAAAGGTGCAAGTGAAAATACAGTAGAATAATCTAAATTACCAAATGTAATAAGTATAGCAAACATACCAATGGTTAAAAAGCAATCACCTACTCTATTTGTTAAGAAAGCAGCTAAGGCACTTTGATTAGCCGGTATTCTAGTGTATCAAAAATTAACTAACAAATAAGAACAAACTCCTACACCTTCTCACCCTACAAACATTAGTAAAAAATTGTTAGATGTAACAAGTATAACCATCATAAATGTAAATAAACTTAAATAACTAAAAAATCTTTGATTGTGAGGGTCATGACTCATATATCCTATTGAATACAAATGAACTAAAGATGAAACAATTAAAACAGGAATTAACATTGATACTGTTAATGAATCGAAGTTAAAGTTTCATAATACATTTGTAGATTCTGAATCTATTCATCTAAACAATTTTATGTTAACGGGTATGTTATTTATACCTACTTCATAAAAAGCAACTATAGAAAGCATTGTTATAGTTATAACAGATAAACATGTTATTATCTGAGCTCCAGTAAAACCAACTTTTCTACCAAAAAACCCTGAAACAATTGAACCTAATAAAGGTAATATAATAATACATAAATACATTACTTAAAGTCAATTGCAACGCTACCTCTCAATCTGTAAAAAGCAACAAGTATACCCAAACCTATAGCAGACTCTGCTCCTGCAACAGATATTATGTATATGGCGTATGTTTGACCAAATATATCATCCATGTTTAATGATCCTAATAGTATTAATAATGTTATACCTAACAACATTATCTCTATAGATATCAACATAAGTATAATATTTTTCCTATTTAAAACAAAACCTAATACACCTATTAAAAATAATATAATAGACAAATTCATTACAAAAAGTAATATTGATACTTAAAGTAAGCAAATAAAACTGTCACCTGGGGCACTAAACCATATATCGCCTGGAGCGCTAAAGGATTAATTATAGTTTTAAGCTTGATTTAATAACATTTAAGTATTTACTGTCGCCTGGGGCGCTAAAACACTATATTGTTTAAGCCGGGAGAGAAATTTGAATTCTCATTCTTAATGCATGAAATTAACGTTCTAACCAATTGAACTATCCTGGCTAATAAATATATTACTGTCGACTGGGGCGCTATAACAATATAACTATGACATAAACTTTATTAAAGATACAAGCTTGTTGTTTTGAGGCTTTACCGCCTTAAGGGTGAATACTCCGATTTGAACGGAGAACTTACTGTTCCACATACAGTCATTCTACCTATTGAATTATAATCACCTTATTTATATTACGACTCGCCTGGGGCGCAAAGTATAATTAGTACTCTTATACACTAAATATTATATTTTATTCTCGTTTAAGAATCGAACTTAAATCAAAATATTAGAAGTATTATGCTCTACCATTAAGCTAACAAGAATTAATTAACATCGTTAGTTAATTATACACTATACAAATTTTATCGCCAAAAGCGCTAAATCAAAGGTTATGGTAAAATTGATAATTGGTTGCCCAGGGCGTTATAAACTTTTTTATTGCCCCAAAATTGAATATAGACATAAAAGCTATGAGATTTGAACTCATATAAAAATGATTAAAAGTCATATACTTTACCTTTAAGTTAAGCTTTTTTTAGTATATTTGGCTATCGCCAAAAGCGCCAAAAAGGAAAAGCAACAAGTTGCTTTCTTAAAAACTGTAAAGCTTGCTATATTGTCTTAGTAATAACTACTATACTAGTGTATAAAATTCAAAGCAATAAGAAAAAAAAATAATAATATTACTTTTTTTTATGCTGGAGTGATTCGAACACTCAATAATAAATACCAAAAATTTATGACTTACCTATTAGTCAACAACATATAAATACTACAGATTTAACACTCTTAACAACAAATGTATATATAATACTTACCCATTATAATTAATAATTTGTCGCCCAGGGCGTTAAAAACCAATTATTGTTGCCTTAAATAGTTACTATAGTGTGTATTTAACACCCCAGACGAAAAAAAAATATAAGTAATTCATGTTATTACTATATTGTCCTAAGTATTTAAGATAAATCCGACTCGAACGGACAAGATAAATTATCAAATGCGCCTAAATCATTCATGTCTACCATTTCCATCATTATCTTTAATTAATAGTTTTTAGTTGTTTTTGTATGACAATACCATTGTTATTTACGTATGTTAATCCTGTGCCTGAAATAAGATTTGAACTTATAACCTAAACATCTTCAGAGTTCCGCTCGACCAGGTTGAGCTTCACAGGCTAATTTATTTAAGAGCCTAAAACAAAATAAAAACAGCAAAAGAAGAAATAGTTATATTTCTTATCGCCAAAAGCGCTATGGAGATATTAGGACTCGATCCTAAAATAACGATACGCAAAATCGCAGTTTTACCAATTAAACTATATCCCCCCTCCCCTATCGTTTAACACTTTAAATTTCTGTTTATTAAACTAATTAAATACTATAAATTATCGCCAAAAACGCCAAAGTTATAATATATTAAATTCTTGTTTTTATTATCTTATACTTCGGTAATACAACAAATATCATAAAAAAGTTATTTAACCCACTCAGGGATCGAACCTGAGATGTGACAGTGAAAATGTCATGTCTTAACCACTTGACTAGTAGGTCTTATTTATTATAATGTGAAAATTATAGCGCCCCAGGCGAAAAAAACTCATAATAAGAAAGATATTGTTGTAATAGTTAATATATTTATACCCGAAAAACGACTTGAACGTTTACGAAGTTATATCAATAAATCTTAAGTTTATCCTGTCTACCAATTCCAGCACTCGGGTAATCTACTTTTATCGCCAAAAGCGCCAAAGTCATAATATAATAATTGTATTTTAATTATAGCGCCCCAGGCGACTACTTAAAACAAAAATCTTTTTTCTTATTTAGGCTTAGTATAATAACATAAAAATAAAGTTTTTTATGTCATTATTTAACTACCGCCAAAAGCGCTAAAGTTCTATTAAGGCTAGAGTGATTTGAACACGCACCTAAACTATCATGAGCAGTTTGCTCTACCAATTAAGCTACAGCCTTTAGTGTTTTATTATTTAGTACACTAGATTTTTATATACTCTTGAGCCTTATCGCCAAAAGCGCTAAATAATAAAATTTAAACAATCGCTTGGGATGTTAAATAATATTATATTTGTCGCCCAGGGCGTTATAAAATGTGCGGATGAAGGACTTGAACCCTCATTTATTGGGCATGAGCCAATTATGTTAACCTATTACATCAACCCGCATAAAAAAAATATGTAATAAATATTAGGAAGAAAAGGAATTGAACCTTCGACAGCCTAAACTATTGAGTTTACAGCTCAACCCATCATACCAACAAATGGAACCTTCCTTCACTATTTATTATAAAAACTGTAATTGTAAACAGCATTTATTTAACCATCATTTTAGCGTTCTTTATGAATATAAATTAAAAATAATAGATAGCGCCCCAGGCAATTAAAGTATATAAAAGCTTAAAACAACAAATAAAAATGTAGTTATTACTATAATTACATTGTACATGTCATATTCTAAATTATAAGTTGATTAATCTTACAAAGTTTTTTTTGTTTTTAATATTAATTAATCCCGTGCAATTTCCACTACACGAACCGTATTTCGACTTAACACTAATTAGAGTCACACATACGAAAACTTTCTAATAAGGCTTATTTATAATTAAATAAGGGTTACTTAAAAGAAAGCCAAACTTATTGCGCATACTCCTTTCAGCGCCTGACGAGTAATTAGTACCTTTCTGAGAAAAAATTCACCGTGATGTGGTAACTCACGATTACTAGTAATTCCTTTTTCATGCAGCCGAGTTTCAGACTACAATTAATTTTATACTCTTATTTGAGGATTAACTTATATTTGCATATTTGTATCCTTTTGTATAGAGTCATGTGGCACGTCTATAGCCCACAATATCAAGGTCATGATGATTTGTCTTAATCCCTTTTATCACATCCGCAAATAATGCGGTGTACTATTCCATAATTATTAAAAAAAATAAGGGTTTACGCTAATTTAATGAATCTAATCATAGTCTCACGACATCAACTAAAGACAACCGTGCAACGCCTGTGACACTAAAGTAAAATAAATTATTATTATTATTACCTTAATACATTCAAATTGTGGTAAGGTTATTCGAGGATCATCGAATTAAATAACATACTTCACTACTGGTTTCAGAAACGGTCTAATGATTTCAGTTCCTGCGTTGCCGCATTACTCTTGAGGTGGAATGCTTACACTTTTATTTATACATTACACATATATAATATATAACACTCATAATTGTCTCCCTGGACTACTAGGGTGTCTAATCCTATTCGCTACCCAAGGCTTCGTCCCTCAATGTCAGTTTTTACATAAAGGTCTGTATTTACCATCATCATTTCTGCCCGTATCAAACTATTCTATCTCTACACCGACAGCTCTAACATCTACCTTTCACATAAAACTCTAGCATATTTTGTCCCCTTATAAGGCTAAAATCGCAATCTAGGTACCCTTTAAACCTAATAAAGATGAATAACACTAGTCTTACTTGTATTGCCGCGACTGCTGGCACAAGATTTTGTCAAGACTTTTAAATAATAAATTGTCACTATCAGCTTATTATTTAGAACTTAATAAGACATAATCCCTTAACGTATTAACTGACGTAATAATTTTTTATACATGTTCAGCCAAATGGCTGGTTCAGCCGTTAGGCTATTGACCAATATTCCCCACTGCTGTACTATACATATTGGGGTTTTTTCAGACCCAATGTGACCAATAAACCTCTAAGTTTTGGTTACAAGATAAAGCTAGATAAAACATTACTTTATCTAATACTACTTGTTTATGTTATGAGTATCTTAAAGCAAAAACACAATATTTTCTTTAAAAAGACTTTACGCCTTGTATAAGGTATTTTTACCTTACTTTAAGGAAACCACAACATATTATACTCACCTTTACACCACTTTATTTCTTTTACATATATATTATATATATTAAGAAATAACGTACGATTAGCATGTGTCAAGCCTTTGGCCAGCGTTCAATCAGAGCCATCATCAAACTCATCTTCTATTTTACATTACTGTTTACATTATAATATATATATAATTTGTCGCCCGGGGCGTTATATTATTTATCTTTTGTTTTTTTTTTGTTAGCGATCTTAAATAAATTACTATTAATAATTTTATCTGTTTATATTGAGCTATTTAAGTGATGTATATGATATGTTAAAGGACCAAAATTAATATACAAATATATATTATAAATCTCTAATCCGTGTTTTTAAATCTCTTACGTCAGATGCAACAGCTACCTCTCTAGATTGTAGCTCTGCTAGAGATTGACTATCGCTAGGCTCTAGCGTTTCCAAGTCACCCATTGTTCTACCTATTTGGATGACATATCTGTCCAGTAATGCAACCATGTTTTCGGCAAAAGCCAATTTTTCAGTGTCAACAGGTTGACCATTAGACACTTGATTTTCTACTACATTTAATGAATCCTTTGTTTGACCAACACCAATCTCTGCTTCCTCAATATACTGATCAGCTTTATAATTTAAATGACGACGCTCTGCTTCAGGGTCTCAGTCAGAGTCTGACTCAGACTCTGACTCAGACTCTGACTGAAACTCTACCTGAGACGGACCTGGACTATTATCTGATCCATTTCCAGAGTTGTCATTACTAGAAAAGTGATTAATATTATCATTTCAATAAGTAATAAACTCTGGAGAATACCCTTCAATTAAGACAGTATCAAAAATATAAAAAATAAAACTAAAAAAAAAGATAAAGAAAGTAGAAATTGTAATATAAATAACATATAAAAGTGATAATATTACTGGTAACAATAACATGAAGAATATTATAGTTATTATAACAATTAAAGTTATTGTTTTAAGTATTGTTAGCACTCTTGAAACTGAAGACATTGATATAAAAAATATAAATGTATATATATTACAATTAAAAAGTATCAATAAATATAATAATGTATTAAGTGCTAGACTATTTGTAAAAGAAAATAAAAGATTAAGCTACATACAAGATAAGAAAAGACATCATTAAAGCAAAAAGACCAGTTGCTTCAGAGAAAGCGAAACCTAATATTGCATAAGAAAATAATTGACCTCTTAAACTAGGGTTTCTTGCTACACCTAATATCAAAGCAGCAAACACTGAACCTATACCTATTCCTGCACCTATTAATCCTGTAGTTGCTATACCTGTACCAATTAATCTAGCTGATTCTAACATAGTAATTTAAGTCATATAAATACATTTATTGCAATTAATAAGTATTAGCAAATATAATAATGTATAGTTTCCTATACATTATTATATTAATGTATATATTTATATTTATCGTTAAAATTGCTAAATTATTATGAACCTCAATAATATACAGATAAAAATAAAAATAATCATACTACATCAACAAAATGTCAATATAATATACCCGCTTCTAAACCTAAGTGATGATTTTCTGTAAGATGATAAGCAAAAAACCGTCAGAAACCTACTCCTAAAAATATTGTACCTATTATAACATGTAGTCCATGAAATCCTGTACCAAAGTAAAAACAAGAACCAAATGCACCGTCTGTTATAGTGAATGAAGATACTGAATATTCTACACCTTGAAATGCTGTAAATACAAGAGCTAATATTACTGTAAATAAACCACCGTATAAACTTCCATTTCTATCTCCTTGTATAATACAATGGTGAGCATAAGTTACTGTAACACCAGAAGCTAACAATAGAACGGTATTAAGTAAAGGTAACTCAAAAGCATTTATAGCTTCTATACCTGCAGGAGGTCATTGTGCTCCTAATTCCGCTGTAGGTGATAAAGCACTATGGAAGTAAGCTCAAAATATAGCTAAAAAAAACAATGCTTCCGATACAATAAATAAAGCTACACCCATATTCAATCCTTTTTGTACAGCTAAAGTATGATTACCTATATATGTACCTTCAGATACAACATCCCTAAATCAAAAAAACATTGTACATACTACCAATATTAAAGCTGCAATAACTCAATAACCTGAACTTGTAAATTTATGCATATATAATACTCCTGATGTAGTTAAAGCCAATAAGTTCATCGATATAGTTAATGGTCAAGGTGATGGTGACACCAAATGAAAAGGGTGAGCTTGAAAAAGACTTCTATTTATATTTGTCATTTTATATTTGTAGTAACTATATCGTTACCGTGCTAAATCATTCATCTATTATTAACATAAAATTGAGCTTTTACTATTACTGTGTCTACTGTTTAAATCGTGGATAAACTATTGTTTTAGCGTCCCAGGCGACCAACTCTAGCAAAAAACCCAAAATCCCTTTATGATATTTATTATTATTTATTAATTTTTATTTATTATTATACAAATATTTTTTATTATTATATCCTATAACTTATATGTTAAAAGCCTAGAGATGTAGCATAAAAATAACAAGTCTAGTCTGGAATTATTATAGAAATTGTACTATAATTAATGATAATATGATAAATTATAAGAATTTAATAGAAATATATTAGACTTTTTGACGATAACTTATATAATAAAAAATATTATTTTTCTTTTTCTCATAAATTTTCGTATCTTTGATGTACATCCTTTTCTGCTCTATCAAGTTTAATATTCATAGACATAGTAGCACTTATTGCTATAGAAGTTTCATCATTAAGATTTTCCATATTTGATTTAAATAAAGCTTCTAGATTTGCTTCACTTTTTGCTGCTTTTTCATCACAAACTTCAGCTGCTTTAGCATATTTAACATCTAAATCAAAAACTCTTTCTTTTATCTCTTTATATTTATCTTCATGCATAGATTCTGGTACATCTACCATTATATTGTCATCTTTGTCTATTATACCTTTAGCATCATTTCTTTTAAAAAGTTTTTCTAACTTTTCACATACTCTATCTCTTTCTAATAATTTATTTCTTCTAGTGTTTATATCAAGTGATTCAAATCCCATTCTTCTAAAAGCTCTTATTCCTATACTTGATTTTTCCAAATTACTTTTATTTTGGTATTCAGAACTAGTTACATTGTCTTTTATTTTTTCTACAGAACTCTCCCCTTTGTTAGCCTGTACAGTAGAAGACGGTTTTACATCTCCTAATATTTCTTTGTCTAAATTGGTCATAGAATATTTAGATGAATACCCAGTATCAGCTGTTTTATTTGTGCTAGATGAAGATTTATTATCCATTGCATTATATATAATTAGTATTATATTATCAAGATAACTGTTACCATCATTTTCTTTATTTTCTCCATTTATAGGTATATAATGGGTTTCTTCTAAAAAACGGACATATAAAAATAAGATTAATAAAGATAAAACTAATATGGTTATACCTATTACTAAATAGAGGAATCAATTTAAAATATTTAAAATAGGAATATTTAGCGCTCTTGATGATAAGCTTTGAACAACAAGAAATTTATAATTAGTCCTATCATTCATACATTTTGTATATGAAAAAATACTTCTTAAATATAAAAGATAAATCACTATAAATATTATATAAGGCAATGTATAGCACATATTTATATAGTAAAAATTTATATCTATAATATGTACTTTTGATATCGTCCAGTTGATATCATTATTAATTATTAATATAGTCAATAAACCTATTATTAATAATCTTAAGTATAGAACGTGTTTATTTGTTCTATTATTTGATACGGCATTAGAAATTCAAATTAACAATAATAGTAGTGTTAGCATTACGAATTAAGTCAGCTACGATCCGACATCTCTTTTCTTGACAAGAAAATACTTTACCAATTAAGTTATTAATCCTATAAGAAATGTACGATTTGAACGCACAACCTGCCGTGTGTAATACGGATACTCTACCAATTGAGTTAATCTCTTTTAAAAACTTTTTTCATTATTGACTACGTAATAAGTATGTGTATACTTATGTCGCCTGGGGCGCAAGAGTAAAAACACATATCATTGTAATAATACTATTAAGTAAAATTTTTTAAGGTTTGGTCAATAATAACATATTATTTAATACTCGAATTAACATTAAGTATTTTACTTAAATTGTTTAGCACTTTTTGTCGAATGCTCCGTATACAATAATATTACTGTATAATACTGTATGTAATTTATTATAAATATTATATATAATATACATTACTGTATGTAATTTAATATAAATGTTATATTCTTTGTCGCTCAAAGCGTTATATTACTATTATATATATTTAACGCCCCATATAAGTAATAAATAATTAAACTTAACTTGTTTTAGTTTACTGTAATGTTTTAAATATATGTTCTATAATTTTACTTTACTGCAATATTTATAATAGCGTTGTAAACAAATATAATTTTTAGTCACCTGGGGCGCTAAAGTTATGATAACACTATTACACTTGTGTATAAATTATATTAGGTGCGTGTAAACGTTATTAGCAATAATATTTTTTTGTATGATTACATAGTATTAAAATTCGCAATAATTATAATCGTATATTGTATACTACTCTAGTATAATATTATCGACTTGATCTTCTAAATATTACAAATAGTGAGTATTAGTAATATAAATCTAGCTTCTTATATTTAGCGCTTTTAGCAATAAGTAAAAAGAAAAAATAAATTATTAATTTACTGTCGCCTGGGGCGCTAAACAATATAAGATATATACATTGTACTAAATAAAAACTAATCATAGGATTAAACTTTCTACTAGTTTATAGTTTAGATGAAAGGTTTAACGAGTCGCCTAAGGCGTTAAATAAAGACATATTACTCTATATTTAATTATCGCCAAAAGCGCCAAAGTTATAGTAATTTAAACCTATAATTATTCATAAAAACTTTAACTTTTATAATTTCTCTTATATACCTAAATTTACATTTATCGCTAAGGGCGTTATAATAATGTTTTTTATTTGCTTTAATGTAATTCTAAAGCGTCTTTAATGTAAGAACAAGATAAAACAACAAAAACTTGGGCTTGTATAAATGCTATACCTAACTCTAAACCAGAAAAAGCTATTATAAAGGCTAATGGTAATAAACCTAAAAAGAAAAATATAATACCTGATGACATAATATTATAAGTAAAACCACTTAATATGTTTAAAAGCATATGACCACTTAATATATTAGCAGCTAATCTTAAACCTAAAGAAACATTTCTGGCTAAATAAGATATAAATTCAATTAGAACTAATAAAGGTAACAAAGCTAAAGGACAACCCCTTGGTACAAAAAGTGAAAAGAATTTTAGACCATGTTTACTTAAACCTAATATAGTGGCACCTAATACTATAGTGAAACTTAAAAAGAATGTAGTACTGAAATGACTTGTAGCAGCGAAACTATATGGTATCATACCTATTAAGTTGTTAAATAATATAAATGTAAACAATACATACATTAAAGGAAAATATAATTGTCCTTCTTTATTGTTTATTTGACCTATAACTATACCATGCACAGTATCATATATTGATTCTTGTGCAACAGATCAATTATTAGGTACTATTTTATCTTCGTTATTTGCATTTACACTTGTAATAAAAAATAAGTAGGCAGCTATACTTAAATATAATCCTATATTTGTAAGAGATAAAGATCCCAACATAGGTGCATCTAAACTAAGTAAATCTCTAATTTCAAATTGATCTAAAGGGCTTCTTAAATTCAAAAAATTCATTTATAAAAATAAGGTAAAAAAGAAAGAAAAATCTAAGTAACGTTTTCGTATTGTATTGATTACTCGCCCTGGACGACAAATTAATATTATATTTTTTAGTCGCCTGGGGCGATATAATTATACATTATATTATTTAATCGCCTGGGGCGATATACTATAATGAATAAAAGATTATTAGTCGCCTGGAGCGCTATAATTTACTTATAAATAAACGCGATGAAAATAGAGAAACAAATTTTGGTAAGATGTATTTAGAAAAAACATATACAAGTAGTATAAGTATTATAAAAACAAAAGATATTTGATTTACAAAATAAAAAGGTATTAATTGTGGCATTATTTTAATGTAATAAACGGTTTTTTATATAAAAATGATCAATTTAAGACAACATAGATACTAGATGAAAAAAAATAAAGTTTTTCTAATTTAAAAATATAATCGCCTGGGGCGTTGAATAAAGTGTGTAATTATAGCATTATAAATAAAAATAAAATATTGTTTTGTATTATAGGTTATATTTAATAATATTGCATTATTTTCTATAACGCCTTGGGCGACAAATAGAGAATTAATAATAATATTAACTAATAAAGTATATTTTATTTATTGTCCTTAATAATAAAAAAAAATAAGTAATAATACTTATTTTTTAACCTATATATACTACAAATATATAATATATATATAATTATTGTTCATTTAATCATGATATATATTTCTCAAGTGAAACTGATTCTATAACTATAGGCATTGAACTATGTAAAATACCACATATTTCAGAACATTGTCCAAAAAATGTACCTTCTCTGTTAATCATAACAGATAATTGGTTAAGTCTACCAGGATAAGCATCACATTTTATAGCCAACGCAGGGCATGCGTATGAATGTATAACATCTCCAGATGAAACTATTAATCTTACGTGTGTTAACTCAGGTAATATAACTCTGTTATCTACTTCTAACATTCTTAAACCTCCTTCTTCTAAATCGGATTCAGGTACTAAATAAGAATCAAATTCTAGTTCTTCTCCGTCATCACTCATAAAGTCAGGATATTCATAACTTCAATATCACTGGTGACCTTCTACAAAAAGTGTCATAGATGGATCTGTAACTTCATCCATTAAATATAATAATTTAAATGAAGGAAAAGCAATTAATATTAATATTAAAGCAGGAGTTATTGTTCATATTAATTCTATTAATGTACCATGGTTAAGATACTTATTACTAATACGAGCGTTAGTATTAACAAAATTTCTTATAATTGAAACCATTATTCAAGCAACTGCAAATAATATAATTAATAAATAGAACATAATATTATCATGTAGTTCAACTAATGCTTCCATTTGAGGACTAGCACTGTCTTGGAAATATAAACCTCATGCTCTAGGTGCGTCACAATATTTAGTAAAAAAATTAGTCATTTATATACTATAAAAATATATTTGTAATTATTATACATTCGTCATAGGCGTTATAAATATAACATAATTATATTACTATTAGTAGTATAATTAATGATAATTTTAATTTATTCAATCGCCTGGAGCACTATAAAAACTTAATAAAATTTTTTTCTTATGTAATTAATTTTAGTATTTATAATAACATATAAATATTATGTTATGTTTTTATCAGTTGTCGAGGCCATTAATTTTTTTTAAGACCTTTATAAAAGCTTATCAATGTATTGGACTTATATATGTATAAGACTTGAACTTATATACATGTATCCGTAGTACAATGCTCTACCATTAAGCTAACATATATAAACAAGCTTTTAACATGAATCGAACATATATCAAAATATTAACAGTATTTCGCTCTACCTTTGAGCTATAAAAGCTTTTTATTTTTTGTCGCCAAAAGTGCTAAAAATAAAGTTACAATACAAATTAGTCGCCTGGGGGCGCTATAATTAAGAATACAATTAACAAGCCTAGTGCAAGAATCGCACTTACTTATACCGATTACAAAACGGTCGCATTACTTTTATGCTAACTGGGCTAAAATATCTATCGCCTGGGGCGCAAGAAATTATGGCTTTAAACCCTAATTTCAATTACTTTTAAATAATCGCCTGAGACGTTAAATAATACGATAATACTATTAAAATGATACTAATTTTTATATTAGCCTTCTTAATTATAGCGCCTCAGGCGACCAATTATTTTAGACAATCATTTATAATTAATGCCTTGTGCTTTTATCAATTATGTTTAACGTAAAAATAAGTAAATTTACGTGTTGCTTAAAAAGCTAAAAAACGTCTGTTTTAAAAATTAAATATGTGTTTAAATTAGTTATTAACAAAATTAGTGTTTATTTACCTAAAAAAATTAAAAATCTTACAGCAAAAACCTATACAATATTATTATTCGTGATTATCTACCACGTGTATTTAAGAGTATCCTGAAATAAGTTTCACGCCTATATGCATTCAGCATTTATCTTTAGCTAACGTAGCTTTCCTGCCATGCTATGGTTAAGTTATTTCCCCCTGATAGTTAGGGACTTTCATGCACAATTTATTCCTGTTATGTTTTTAGACTTTAAAGAATGACTAACTCCAAGCAACAGCTCTAAGCGCCACATGGTCTTCAATGGACCTAAAACAAGGACTACAGTAGTCGTTTCAGATCTCCGTATTATAAACACATATACAACAGGTAAACCATAGGTTACCATACCTAACTCCTTTCGTACGAAAGGGCTATTTTCATTTTACTCTAATTTCCTCTAGAAGATAGAAACCATACTGTCTCACGACGTATTTAACCCAGCTCGTGTAGCTCTTTAAT
>JAOQMK010001459.1:0-18217 GCA_027564415.1 Erythroxylum macrophyllum
AATAAAATATAGTTAAAATTAATAAAAGTGCTTTTTATTTTTATGTAGCCAAACAGTCTACTGTATGAAGCTCTTTTAAAAAAGCTGTTTTTTAATCGACAGCCAAACAGTGAACTGGCTTTTAAAAAAAGCTCTTCTCATAAAAGCTCTACTGACAAAAGCTCTACTGATAAAAGCTCTATTGACAAAAGCTCAACCAAACGGACACTTAGTCCATGTTCTTGAAGGGATGATGGACTGAAAAAAGAGGATGTTGAGTATTTGAAGTTGTAATGTGGACTATACTTTCCTAATTATTTTATCTATTTAGTTTATGTTTCAAATGCTTTACTAATTTCCTTTGTTTTAATCTTCTTTATTTAGAAATTCCTCATCTTTGACCCTATCCCCATTTTAACTAAGAAGTAAATATCTTTTGATTCATATGTGTTTAAAATACAAGTAATGAAGATTTGGTGTATTAACAAACCTATAATAGTGCATTTTCTTTATAAGACCTTACATGAAACACTTACTGATTAGAAAAAAATTTATGAGAAAATTTTACTATTTATTGGGAAGCTAAATTCATTGAATAAAGAATAAGATTTTGTTACAAAAGGAGCATATTACAATGCAAACACATCTAGCACATTAGATGAAGCCTAAGCTTGCATCTAAATTCTGAATGATATCTGTATACTCAACAAAAGTTGAATGCCATACTTAGGTTCGATGAATATGAGATTCTATTTGTGCATCATAAGTGAATGTTATACATGGCATATTCTATTATTTGATGCATTTCATAAAATGCATGTTCAGATAAAGGCATTGCAATCAGAATAGCTAGTCTAAAAGAGCTTTAAGCTCATAATTTTGCATGTAGAGCTTTGCTTTATGATTTCTGTATCTAACTGAGCCCAATGGCCCAGTATCTTTATCTGTATCTGAAAGGTGCTTGGTTACAACAAATAATAACGAATCTGGAGTCTCATATGCATCTGCATTTGTATACTTATGATTATGAAATACATAATCATGAAATCTTTTCTGAAATTGTGATGATTAAGTGATATGCCATAATAATGTGATTGATTGGGTTATTCATGTTCTAAAAGAATGTTTGTGAAATTGGTTGATTGTGTGATATTTGTGTATTTGACCTAAGTGAGATCATCAATGATGGTTCACTCGTTGAGTTGGCAAAACTCATCAAAAATTGCAACATGGCTTTTCAGGTACGAGACAGGAAACCTAGTTCCTAAGATTTGTCTAGAAGAACATTTTGGATTATGATATGGCTTAAAGGTCTGTCAGCTGACATCAGAGGAGTTATAGTTTGTAATTTGTAGTTTTTTGTCATATAGAACTTTTGTATAAGAATTGTAAATATTTGTTTCAATGAATACAGTGTAAACTTTTGTCAATGCATGAAACGAAGTGTTGAAGTTTTCAAGTATTGTATATTCTTTATGATGTCATTTAAGAGATTATATTTGCTCTAACATACCATTGTCATAGGATATGTACTTGAATGTCCTCTGGATTTTTTGGTATATACTCTTTGGTAGTGGGATGTTACAACATGTGTGCCTCAAGATGGGGCACATATATATAAGTTTAATTACTATTTCAACCATAATAATCAATCTCATATGATAGTTAATTTATCTTGTTATTTTTAGTTTAGTGTTTAATTTGATTTTTAAAAACTTTGATTTATTTGAATTCATAGTATGGCTAAGATTAAAAACATAATAGTGGTTGTCCTTATAGAATCAATACATTTGGAATACTCTATTTTTTATTTCTTGTTACAATTAAGTTTATATACTTATACACATAATTAATCAAGTATACAAATATTGGTGGATTAAAGTAAGCCAACATAGGAGGAAGTTGGTAGGTAGATGAAGAAGAAAACTAATAGCTCTATGCAGTTGGAATTAATAAATTAGTGGAAGGTGAGGCACTAATAACAATGGGAATTGAAAGGTTGGTTTAGAAGTACCACAAACTAATGTATGGATCAAATAGAAAAGGTGGTATAATGAAGAAAGCTTGTGCTCTAGCTATATTAGGTAATGCATCCTCCCCAATTGGATATCTTTCCTTGATCATTCTCTCAAGCCTGAGTTCCTTTGTTATTTGGGATAATTTTCCGCTTAATTCATTAACTTCAAAATGTTATGGTTCAAAAATTCCATTACTTTTGTTTTGGATCTGGTGAGATATGAGTTTCTTTTTATTATGTTCTTTGATTTCCTCTTGCAAGTTATGCTTATCAATATAAATGATTGACTATAAGACAAAAGCATTTATAAGCACATGGTCATATTTATAAAAAGGATCGAATTCTTAAATAAGAAAATAAATGTAAGGATTAGAGTTGTCTAAGTCTTCATTTGCTACAAAACTGATTCTTCATTGCAATAATGAGTGACCAATTTGAATCCTTATTTTCTGCACTATAGCTCACTTAGTTAGCACCATTTCTATGTAAGGATTTTAATATTTTTCACCCAACTTTTTTGCTAGGTCTATAGACTATAAGTCCATCTCAGCTTTTTATAATTGTAGATTTATGAACTCAACAACTACAATTCTAAAAAGAATGTTAGTCTATGTACGTGCATATTAAAGGAAAAAAATCATAAAATGAAATTGCAATTTCACAAACATAAGATTGTTTTTGTTAAAAAAACTAGTCTATGTGCGTGCATATTAAAGGGAAAAAAATCCTAAAATGAAATCGCAATTTCACAAACATAAGATTGTTTTTGTTGAAAAACTAAAAAATCAATGGAAATGAAAATTTTAATTGTATTGTTTATTTTAAAAGTAAGAATTTTATGAATATAAGGATGATGTATGATTTAAAAGAAAATTTCAAAAGAAAATGCCCCTAATTTGTTAAAATTATGTATAAGAAAAGGAAATAAAAGAGGTAAATTTTGAGAAAGATTGGTTTGTTCCCTTCCTCCCCTAAATATTGGCATTATGAGTAAGCTCTAAACTGATTAGTGCACTTGGTTTAAAGGTAATGTTACATTTCTAAAGGTTGGGTGATATATATATATATATATATACACGTGAGCCCTCATAGTCTTAAAGGTAAAGATAAACTTTCTTAAAACTTGCTCATTCCTAAACTAGCTCGCCTATAATTTGTGAAATCAAGAAATGCAATAAAAAAAAGGAAAGTGATAAATTGTAAGAAAGGAAATATATATCAAAGAGATTATGAAATCCCTAATGGAGTTGTCATAGTTGTAGCTGATGTTTTTTAGCTTTTTAGGAAAAGATGTAATCAAATGTAAAATAAATGGTATTTGGTAGATTTCTCACTCTACCATATTAAAGAAAGATAGAGAAAAACTTAAGAAAAGGGTCTAAAAAGATCCTAACATGAAAATTGAATTTGAATTCTAATTGTAAAATACAAAAGGTGTTGAAGAATAAAAAACATTTTACAATCTCTCTTTAACTTTCTCCATTCTATCTCTAAACTAACCTTAGACAATGCCTACCATACTTCTCTTAACTTTTGATCTATAATCGCTGCTCTGCTCTATAAATTCCCTTTATCTCTTAGGCTTTGTTTGGTTGGATGTAGGTTTTTAATGGAATTGAATGATTTATAATAAAATGAAATGTGTAACATCCCACTCTCACAGAACACATACCTAACATCCTGAGAGACATCTGAGTACGAATTCCACAGGAGTGGCATGCTAAGACAGTCGGTAAATTAAATTCATTACTTTCATTTTAAACAACACGTAAAACGCGGAAAAGAGATAATCAATTTCGGCCCAACTTATTTATAACCAATTTCAGTCTCAAAAATTACAATCATTATTTAACTCATCAAAGTTTCAGTAGACACTTAGGCCCATTACAAAAACGAAACACTTGTAGTCATAATAACATTACATTTCAAGATCATTGTTATACACATTGAATAACACTTAAGACTACACTTTTCCATACAACATAACGAAATACATATGCAGGCGCACACTGATCCCGACCTAGGACTCTTACTCGGAGCCTTTCTGGAGTCCTTTACTAAACCCTGAAAACAAGTTTTACGAACTCAGTTAAGTAACCATCCTCGATGGTTCACCCATATAACAAAACTCAATCATTATATAATCACACTGCTCATATAGTCAAATAATTGATATCAATTTATCATTACATTTCAGCTTTACAAATCATTCAATGAATTCCAATCATATATGAATGCTTTATGTATGAGACTCATATTCGTTTTTATTGTTGTGACCAAGTATCTATCACATACGTATATCAGGTACGAGACAGGAAACCTAGTTCCTAAGATTTGTCTAGAAGAACATTTTGGATTATGATATGGCTTAAAGGTCTGTCAGCTGACATCAGAGGAGTTATAGTTTGTAATTTGTAGTTTTTTGTCATATAGAACTTTTGTATAAGAATTGTAAATATTTGTTTCAATGAATACAGTGTAAACTTTTGTCAATGCATGAAACGAAGTGTTGAAGTTTTCAAGTATTGTATATTCTTTATGATGTCATTTAAGAGATTATATTTGCTCTAACATACCATTGTCATAGGATATGTACTTGAATGTCCTCTGGATTTTTTGGTATATACTCTTTGGTAGTGGGATGTTACAACATGTGTGCCTCAAGATGGGGCACATATATATAAGTTTAATTACTATTTCAACCATAATAATCAATCTCATATGATAGTTAATTTATCTTGTTATTTTTAGTTTAGTGTTTAATTTGATTTTTAAAAACTTTGATTTATTTGAATTCATAGTATGGCTAAGATTAAAAACATAATAGTGGTTGTCCTTATAGAATCAATACATTTGGAATACTCTATTTTTTATTTCTTGTTACAATTAAGTTTATATACTTATACACATAATTAATCAAGTATACAAATATTGGTGGATTAAAGTAAGCCAACATAGGAGGAAGTTGGTAGGTAGATGAAGAAGAAAACTAATAGCTCTATGCAGTTGGAATTAATAAATTAGTGGAAGGTGAGGCACTAATAACAATGGGAATTGAAAGGTTGGTTTAGAAGTACCACAAACTAATGTATGGATCAAATAGAAAAGGTGGTATAATGAAGAAAGCTTGTGCTCTAGCTATATTAGGTAATGCATCCTCCCCAATTGGATATCTTTCCTTGATCATTCTCTCAAGCCTGAGTTCCTTTGTTATTTGGGATAATTTTCCGCTTAATTCATTAACTTCAAAATGTTATGGTTCAAAAATTCCATTACTTTTGTTTTGGATCTGGTGAGATATGAGTTTCTTTTTATTATGTTCTTTGATTTCCTCTTGCAAGTTATGCTTATCAATATAAATGATTGACTATAAGACAAAAGCATTTATAAGCACATGGTCATATTTATAAAAAGGATCGAATTCTTAAATAAGAAAATAAATGTAAGGATTAGAGTTGTCTAAGTCTTCATTTGCTACAAAACTGATTCTTCATTGCAATAATGAGTGACCAATTTGAATCCTTATTTTCTGCACTATAGCTCACTTAGTTAGCACCATTTCTATGTAAGGATTTTAATATTTTTCACCCAACTTTTTTGCTAGGTCTATAGACTATAAGTCCATCTCAGCTTTTTATAATTGTAGATTTATGAACTCAACAACTACAATTCTAAAAAGAATGTTAGTCTATGTACGTGCATATTAAAGGAAAAAAATCATAAAATGAAATTGCAATTTCACAAACATAAGATTGTTTTTGTTAAAAAAACTAGTCTATGTGCGTGCATATTAAAGGGAAAAAAATCCTAAAATGAAATCGCAATTTCACAAACATAAGATTGTTTTTGTTGAAAAACTAAAAAATCAATGGAAATGAAAATTTTAATTGTATTGTTTATTTTAAAAGTAAGAATTTTATGAATATAAGGATGATGTATGATTTAAAAGAAAATTTCAAAAGAAAATGCCCCTAATTTGTTAAAATTATGTATAAGAAAAGGAAATAAAAGAGGTAAATTTTGAGAAAGATTGGTTTGTTCCCTTCCTCCCCTAAATATTGGCATTATGAGTAAGCTCTAAACTGATTAGTGCACTTGGTTTAAAGGTAATGTTACATTTCTAAAGGTTGGGTGATATATATATATATATATATACACGTGAGCCCTCATAGTCTTAAAGGTAAAGATAAACTTTCTTAAAACTTGCTCATTCCTAAACTAGCTCGCCTATAATTTGTGAAATCAAGAAATGCAATAAAAAAAAGGAAAGTGATAAATTGTAAGAAAGGAAATATATATCAAAGAGATTATGAAATCCCTAATGGAGTTGTCATAGTTGTAGCTGATGTTTTTTAGCTTTTTAGGAAAAGATGTAATCAAATGTAAAATAAATGGTATTTGGTAGATTTCTCACTCTACCATATTAAAGAAAGATAGAGAAAAACTTAAGAAAAGGGTCTAAAAAGATCCTAACATGAAAATTGAATTTGAATTCTAATTGTAAAATACAAAAGGTGTTGAAGAATAAAAAACATTTTACAATCTCTCTTTAACTTTCTCCATTCTATCTCTAAACTAACCTTAGACAATGCCTACCATACTTCTCTTAACTTTTGATCTATAATCGCTGCTCTGCTCTATAAATTCCCTTTATCTCTTAGGCTTTGTTTGGTTGGATGTAGGTTTTTAATGGAATTGAATGATTTATAATAAAATGAAATGTGTAACATCCCACTCTCACAGAACACATACCTAACATCCTGAGAGACATCTGAGTACGAATTCCACAGGAGTGGCATGCTAAGACAGTCGGTAAATTAAATTCATTACTTTCATTTTAAACAACACGTAAAACGCGGAAAAGAGATAATCAATTTCGGCCCAACTTATTTATAACCAATTTCAGTCTCAAAAATTACAATCATTATTTAACTCATCAAAGTTTCAGTAGACACTTAGGCCCATTACAAAAACGAAACACTTGTAGTCATAATAACATTACATTTCAAGATCATTGTTATACACATTGAATAACACTTAAGACTACACTTTTCCATACAACATAACGAAATACATATGCAGGCGCACACTGATCCCGACCTAGGACTCTTACTCGGAGCCTTTCTGGAGTCCTTTACTAAACCCTGAAAACAAGTTTTACGAACTCAGTTAAGTAACCATCCTCGATGGTTCACCCATATAACAAAACTCAATCATTATATAATCACACTGCTCATATAGTCAAATAATTTATATTAATTTATCATTACATTTCAGCTTTACAAATCATTCAATGAATTCCAATCATATATGAATGCTATATGTATGAGACTCATATTCGTTTTTATTGTTGTGACCAAGTATCTATCACATACGTATACAGATACTGGCCCATTAGGCTCAATCAGAACAGAATCACAGAGTATAGCTCTACGTGCAAAAACAGTAATCACGGAACAAAGCACTACGTGTAAGCACTTTCATACTGGCTACTCCGGTCATAACACCTTTATATGACATACATTAAAATGACATGCATGTCATAATTCAGTCATCAATTCAATCACTTTCACTTGTATGTATTATCACAGTATAACAGTCTCAACATTAGTAGTTATCGGACTAGGTCCGACATTCAACTTTTCAGTTGAGAATCAGAATATTCAATTAGGCAGTCTCATTCACATACAAGTAGCACTTCCAATATTGTTTACATGCATCAAACGCCTCGAACATATATTGTTTGGAATTTAGTACACAATCAGGCAATGCGGTTCAATAATATATCAATACAGTTCAATAATATACAGAACATAACAAATAAAGTGAGACCATCTTAGGTTACTCACAATTGCTTAAGTATTGCCTTGACGTTCCAACAATATCCGGAAGCAGTCGCTCTAGTTGCTCGTCTATACGCAATAAAAACAATTTCATATTACTAGAGCGCTTATGTAACAAAATAGACATATGTATCAATGTTTCATATCTCATGCATGTTCAATGACAAATTCTCGGGTATATTTCTGTCATACATTGATGTACATATCATTTGTATTCCAATTGTATCGAAATTCAATCACTCATTCCCATTTCAACTGTTTCCAAAAACATTCTGTTCTAGTTAACTGTATATGATCAATAAGATCCAGAAAACGAAGGATTTAAATTAAACTTCCTTATAGAAAATTATTCCTCTGTGTCTTAGGTTTTTAATGACACCTAGATCATTCAATTTGATTCAATGTACTAAAAGTTATACACCAAAAAAAGTCAGTCTGTTCTTCAACTATAACAAAATTAATAACTCAACTTCGGAATAGATTTTTGAATTCTTAAAACTAGAATTATAGTTTGCATTCTTCAGGAAAATTGTAGCTCTATGTCCCTAGTTTCCTTTGAATGAAGAATCACCTCATTTGGAACTCTACAAATCAGGATATAATCAAAATACTGAAGTATATTCAGTAAAATATTCCAGTTCATACTATTTTAACAGATTCCCTAACTTTCATTCAATCAATCTTTTTCAAATCAATTTAGAAGGTTACCAATTTTTATGGAGAGGTATAAAAATTGTTCCTTTATATCTTAAATTTCTAATGACACCAATTTTATGCAATTTGGTTCAATATTTTGAAAGTTATCCCCAAAATACTACATATTGTTCACAAACAGTGACAGAATCCATAAACTCATCTTCAAGCCAAATTTTGACACTCTTAATGACAGAAATCAAATTTGACTCCTTCACGAAAGTTGTAGGTTTATGTTTCTATTTTAATCTGAATTTAAATTCATCCAATTTGGATACCTAGAGGGAAAGATATGGCTAAAATACCGAAACTTGTCCAGTTTAACTACTCTTTCCAACCAATTTCTATTATATATCTAACCTCAATTCTTTCTTTATTCAATACACGTTTGATCCATTTCAAACATCAAACAGTACATGTTATAATAGGATAACAAGTCTATAATTCCCTTACCTTACTAAGCTTTAAATTAAACTCCAAGAATCTAGCTAATCCAAGCTTCTAAACATCCAGCACATACCTAAGTTTAATGTGCAACTTTCTACCTTAACAGAAAAATAGTACAGAAAATTAATATATCCTTTTTCTAGATTCAAGAGCTTACCAAACATTCAAGTGATGAAAATCCAAGGTTCAGCAGAAATTCTAGAAGTTAGAGAGACTAAGCAAGTTTCGGTGGAGAGAAGTAAGGAAGGTGAAAAATGAACCTCTCCACAGTACCTTGCTTCATCACTAGCTAGGTGTCACTAGCTTAACATGCCATGTAACACTAAGGCATGAAGCCCATTTTCCCACCATTTATGCTGCCACATGTCTCCAACATGTCATGCCATTATTCACATAATGAATGATGCCACTTGTCCTCATATTATGCTGCCAAATGTCACACATTGAATGGTGCCAAATTTCAAAATTCGTAGGCTTAATCATACTAATTTTTATGTACCAACTTAACTTGTCACTTGATAATTTTCCTAGTCCAAAAATATTCCAATTTTAGAAATTTCTAAAATTCAACAAAAATTTCGAAATAATACTAACAATCTCCAAATAAATTTTTATCACTAATAAGTCACAATTCACATTTTAAATCACATTATTCAATCAATTATACCCGAAAGTGTCAATGAATTTATGAACAATTATTTTAAATATGTCAACAATAAATATTCATATATGTGTAAATATACAATAATGCATGAGCAAACACTGCACTTCTAATTTCTCACAGTATGCTCCATTCACATTCCTGGGGTTTAGCCCTGAACATGGGATGTTACAGAATGTAAATGGATGTAATATTAGAAACTTATTGTTTGGGAGAGATGGAAGAGTTCATAATGTAATATAGTGAAATGTTGTTTAGAAGATGGATGGAATGAAATGTAATGTGCGTATAATAATAATTAATGACTATTCCACTCTTGATAGAACAAAACATATTGTCTTGCTACTTGTTATTAAGGTCGAGGGTATAATTGGTATTATAAAAATTGTTGAGGGTATATTAAGCTGTACATATTTATCATTTTACATTCCATCCTAAATTTTCCAAATCGGAGGTAACTCATTTTTACTGTTTAGGATGGAATATGATATAATGTGAAACCTTTCCCTCCCCTTCCATCCTATTACATTTTATTCTATTATAAACCCTCCTCCCAAACAATGCAATAATATTACATTCCATTTCATTTCATTACTAGCCACCCTACCAAACATAGTCTTATGCTCTTTAACCCATCTCATTAAGATCTTAATCTCTTAACAAGGTTTGTTCACCACTGAGTTTTTACCCCTGGGTCTTTTTTGTCCTTATATCCTAAAAAATCTTTCCCCTTTCATTTTTATCACTTTTTTAGAATAGTTTTTCAATGTCCTTTTTGTTGGTTTTTGTTCCTTTGTTATTTTAATGTTTGCAAAGTAGAATGCTTAATGGGTTTTTGGAGGAGTTATCTTTCTCACCCTTACCCACTCTCCTAAATCAACTTAAGATAACCATTCCAAACTCCCTATTGCCTTAAGCTAGGATAAGGAGGCAAGAAGGAACCTTAATTATAACTCTTCTAAGACCTTAAACCTAAGCTTGAATTCAAAGCGTGCAATATGAGAGTCATCTAACTCATCCCTAAATTTTTCCCTCCTACTATTTTAGAAGGTTGGAAAATAATCTCTCTAACTATTGATATACTGAAAGAAGGGGTTCGAAGTTGGCTTGCTAATTTAGTTGGATTTTTCCTATGCAAAAGGCCACCATTCCCTTTATTTGGCAATTGGGCATAGAAGAACTAGAGAGGAAGAGGCATGATGGAGATCTTACTATCTGAAGAGAACCTAATTTTGTTCAAGTTCTCTACTGAAACAATAGCTAAGGAAATCTTGGAATTAAGACCCCAACATGTTCATGATATGTCAATTTTCCTACAAAATTGGCATCTAATCATTAAGTTGGAAACTATTAGATAAGAAAGTGTTCTATTATGGATTCATCTTTACAATGTCCCATTAGAATATTAGTACATCAAGGGACTTAGTGCATTTGCAAGCTACATAAGGAAGCCTATTTGCATGGATAAGATGACAACAACATAAAAGAGAATTAGGATTGCAAGAGTTTATGTAAGTGTGGAACTGAGGCAAGATCTACCTAATATCATTCCCCTGATGATGCTAGGAGAGGAGAAGACTATTATGGAGAACCTAATTTAGGTTTCCTACAAGTGAAAACCATCTTTAAACTAGCAAGGAAAGAGTTAGAGACCCACAAGTACAAAATTCAACAAAAGGGGACTATTCAGAGCTGATGAAGCTAAAGAAACAAGGACCTCTAAACATTAAGAACAATGAGCAACAGGATTGGTGAGAGGCAAACTACTTAATTATAGAGGTAGAGAATAATAAACATGATAATTTTAAGGAAAGTGTTGGAGTTAAAGGATCCACTGGTAGTATAAATGAAGGGATATAAAAGCAGAAGGAGGTTATAGAAAATTAAGTAGTGTCTACTAAGGGAGCAATAAAGGAAAATGAAATAGAAGTAGAAGGGACTCAACAAAGTATTGGCGATGCTTCTAAAGTGACTTGAAAAATTAGAGAAGAGAAGGATGGGACAAGCTATGAGTTTAGAATAGACACTAAGAGGAAATCAAAGAGGAAGAATAGGTCCAAAAGACCTAAAAATGCCTCTTAATGTTCATAGTTGCTTGGAATGTATAGGGAATTAATTTCCCAAGAAACAACAATCCCTCAAGGACTTTACTTTAGATTAAAAAATCAATTATTTTTGGTACTTTAGAATAAAAAATAAGGCCAAAAAAACTTTTGATCCTTAAATCTTTGAGGAGACAATGGTGCTTTTTGTCTAATCACCATTGTCTGAATTACAATTAGATATGATGCCTTGTTAAGGTGTATATGGAGCAAGCAATCGATCAACTTATTCATTTGGTAGTGTCGTTTTGGCAAGAGAATGTAAAATATTCAGTTTCCTTTGTCTATGGTTTAAAATTTGCATTCTAAAGGAAGTTGTTAAATAACAGTCTAGTTAATATACATGCTTTAACCAAGGATCGTTGGCCAATTATAGGGGACTTTAACAACATTCTCTATAGTTCAAAGCCTAAAGGTAAAATGAGTTTGATGAACCTCACATAAGACTTTAAAGAATGTTTAGGAAAATTGGAAGTTACAAATCTAAAGTATCAGGTATGCTTTTAATCTTAGAGTAATAAACATAGTTCAAATTGGCTTATCCACAAAAAGTTATACAGTACACTTATCAATGAGGAAACAAAAATTCATCAAGGAGGAGATGAAGAACCTGAAATATAAGAGAAAGTTAGGAATTTATGAGAAGGTTACAAACACTAAAACTTAATTAAAGAAAGCATAAGAGGAATTTTACAAACATCCAAGAGATCCCTTTTAGATAGAAAAGCATAAACAGTGTTTTTAGTTCGTACATAAAGTTTGGAGTTACAATTATATGATTTAGTAAAAATCTAAATTGTTATGGATCATTTAGGGAGAAAAGAATACAAAGTTCTTTATAGAGCACTCAATGCTAGAAGAAATGTTAATTATATTTGCTCCTTAAGGACAATGAATGGAATTGTGGACACATCACAGGAGGGTTTAAATGAAGAGGCATATTTATATTTCAAGAACTCCTTAGGGTCTCCAACTCCTATCAACTCCTCTACTCAAACACTTGGATCTTTTTATTTCTAACTAATTCTTTGTAGAAGAAATGCAAATGTTAGGTAGTTCCTTTAATAAAAATGATGTAGAAAAAGTAGTGTTTGAAATAAATCCTTAGAAGGCCCTAAGACTTAATGGTTTAAATAAATACTTCTATTAGAAGGCTTAGCTCCTAATTAAGGACATGGTCATAAGTGATGTCCTTAAATTCTTAGAAAAAGTGAACTTCTTAAGGAAATCAACAAGACATTTATTTGTTTGTTTCCCAAAACCTTAAGCCCAAATTCCTTAGATGAGTATAGACCAATTATTGCTGCAATTTCCTCTAAAATCATTTGTAAGTTGTTTCGCATAAAGACTGAAGAAAGTAATTAGGTCCCGAATAAGTTACACATAAGGAGCTTTGCTAGAAAAATAGGTTGATAGGTGATATTGTGTTGATTGCTTAAGAGTTGTTCCAAGGATATTTAAGGATACAGTCCATAAAGAACTTTGATATAAAAGTGAATTTCCATAAGGCATATGATTCCATTAGCTTGAAATTCATGATAAATCTCTTTTAGGCCTTTGAATTTCTAGGAATTTATAGGAACTGGACAAAAAAAAAGAATTATAATAACTTCCTCTAGTGCTATAATGAATCGTTAACTAGATAAAATTTTTAAAGGTGGTAAAGGAACTATACAGGGGGATCTTTTATGACCTTACTTGTTTATCTTATGTATGGAAGCCTTGATAAGATTAATGAAACACAATATATCTAGAGATCATAGTTTCAAATACTATAATAAATGTAATAAGTTGGAGTTGCTTTGCTTTTCTTTTACTAATGATCTCCTCTTCTTTTCCAAAACACATAATTGATTAGTGAGCAACTTGATGAATTCCCTTCAAACCTTCAAGGATTTATCTAGCTTAAGTGTAAACTTTCACAAGAGTCAAATGTTTATATCCTCTAGTGTAATCCAAAGATCCAATTGGCTTTCTAGTATTTTTGGAATACAAGTCAAGCAATCTCCATTTTTGTACCTTTGATGGCCTATTTCAATAAGGAAGCTACATTATAAAGAGTGTACCTAATTATTAGAAAGGCTTTAGAAAAAGGCTAAATAGCTAGTGTTGGGCCCGGGTCTCGTTACTTATTACAATTGTAAGGAGGATTTCAGTGTCAACATTGGCAGGTTCGCCACGGCGAAACTAGGGAATATTTCCAAGGACCTTCCGGGAAAAGTTCGCCGCGGCCACCATCTGGCTTCGCCGCGGCCAACGTCTGGCTTTGCCGCAGTGAAGTTCCAAGGTCGAGCAAACGCATCCTTTGGGAAAAATACGCCACAGCGAAATTCTGAGCTCATCGTGGCGAAGTTATGAGACTGAGCCGAAAACACCCTTCGAACCTTCGAATCAGCAACCCAGAACCCAACAATCCAACACTAGTTACACATACAATTCTATTTCCAACAACAACAAATTGACAACTCAACAAAGATAACTATGAATATAAGCAAAAAGAACTTCTTCCGTTCATAATCTCATTACTAAATTGAAGTAGGGTTTGAGCCTAGCTTTAATTACATATCAACAACTACATCAGTAACTTAATACAAAATACAAAATGGATGCTATTGTTTGATATGCTTATAAAGCTACCCAAAAATAGTCAAACTAACTTAGTTACAAAATGAGAGCTATCTTGGAGTTTGCCCAAAGCCTTGCAAGGATCACAACCTTCTTGTTATGCACCTGAGGAGTGAAAAATAATGGGTTGAGCTACGAAGCTTAGTGGCTAATATGTTTATAGCCATTTGTAACGAGCACAATCAAGCACACACACACACACACACATATATATAACACTATACATCTATATTTCATTTTAATCTAGTAATTCAATCATCAATAGTTCTAGCTCACAAGCTCATAGTTAAGCATGTCATCACATAGAACATATCATGTATAATTATTCATCCAAGCATAACACTCAATTGTGCATCATAACTTGACAAATCAAAATGCAATGCACAAATATAATGGCTTGAGAGTCCCATGGATCGAAATAGAGAAACCAAAGTTTACACCATGAACTAAATGAGTCTGTTTCTTAGGAGCTCATGTGCCACAAGCGGGTAGTCGGGAGAAGGCTTTAAGTCAACGTGTACATGACGAATGAAATGGTTTCTCTCTTGCCCAAACACAAGCAAATTTTTATGCTCAATTTATTCCATCACATGTTCATACTTTCATGCTTCTTATGTTATTTCTTCTTTTAATTATACCAAATGTCATAACATCATTCAAGCATAACATGATAGTCAATCATAATAAAATTTCCAACAATCACAATAATTCAAAATCAAGTAATTAAGCATACACACGTAGGTAAGAGATTTTGCCCATCTCCAAAATAACTATAAACATATTACCCACCTAATTTACTTGGAAATCCAAAATCAAGTTTGCCTTTCCTCTTGCTCTTGTATGAAATTTTTTTGGTTTCTTTCAAACAAACCAATTTTTACTCAAAACAATATTCCCATAGAACATCCATAAAGCTTCAATAATCACAAAATAGAATAAATGAAAATGGAGCTTAGACTTAAGCTACCTATAGTTTATCTAGGTTAACAAAATTAAACCCCCGATCAAAAACTCACAAAAATTAAAATAGGTTCTTGGTTCTCTTCTTTCTTCCAACACAAAACTCATTTCTCTACTTCTTTTTCTACCCAAGCAAAAAAGAAAAGACGATGGAGATTACCTCAAACAAGTTGAGTTCTCTTCTTTCTTCTTCTTTCTCCTTCTCCACGATTTTCTTCTTCTTTTCCTAGCTTCTCCACGTTTTTCTCTTTTTTCCTTCTTCTTCCCATGATTTTCTTCTTCTTTCTCTCTTATCCAAGACAACTTTTATCTTGTCTTTCCAATTTTACCCCTCCTCATTTAAATAATGTCTACTAACTCCTTTAGCCTATTAAATACCATGCTATACTTTAACTTAATTCTAACATTTCTATTCAAAATTCTAATTTCTATTCATGCTCACTAAATTAATGGACTCCATTCAAAAAATAAACAAACAAATAAATAAAGTTTGGGGTTTAATAGCTAGACTAAGAAAGCATTTTCATATGTAGCGAGAGTGTCTCCAATTAAGCCTGTGTTGAACTCTTTGCATGTATATTGGACTTTACACGTATTCCTTAATAAGGAACTAATCAAAACAATTAAAAGAGCAATAAGAAACTATCTTTAGGTAGGTACACATAGCAAAAGATACAATACAAAAGTGGCTTAGAGCGTGGCTTGTAAGCAAAGGAAGGAGGGAGATTTAGGAATTACTTTTATTAACTTTAGTAATAAAAAAGCTCATAGTTAAGAGGCTATGGAGGCTTATGCAGAAAAAGGAATCCTTGTAGGTTACATGGGTGCATATGTCTTAAAAGGCAAAAGTATATGGGAATATAAAGCTAGAGTTTCTTCTTCAAATGCAAGATGGGAAATAGGGAATTGTCCTCATTATACTTTGATAAATAAAATAAGGCTAACCCAGTGATCCATTCAAAACTCATGCCTACAATGTTGGAGAGATTCCCTATTAACTCCAAAGTAAAAGTGGAGATAAATAGGGAGCAATGGAGTAATGATCTAATAAAAATTACCTCATCTTTACCAAGGTATAGCACTACTAAAAAACGAATGGACCATTATACTTAGCTCAAGCATCTTTTGAGGGACTTTAGTAATAACTCTTGTAGAGAGCTTCTAAGAACGAGAGGGAAAAGACTAGAAGGGGCAAAAGTAATATGGAACAAAAATGTGCCATCTAATGTAGCTTTCTTCTTATGGTTGGTGGCAAGAAACATATTTAATACAATGGATAGGCTAGGATAGATGAATATGGTGAGTAGATGGCTCTTATATAAAGAGTGTTCAAAAACTCAGAACCACCTTTTCTTTGAATGCAAGTATTATAAGTAAATATGGGAGAGCATAACATACAAATGCCAACTTGCCAACAATAGGATGAACTTTCCAAAAACACTGACTCAGATGGAAGCAGACAAATCTAGTTCCAAAGAGGACAAAGTAGTGGTGATAATAGCAACGAGATGTTGTATGTATATTTTATAGAGAGAAAGGAATGCAAGATGCTTTAAAGGGATAAAGAAACCTAGAGATCGGGTGATGAAGGTGGTTGAGATGTGGGTAAGATAAATACTAGTCAACAAAAGAATGCAGCACAATAATTGCAGAAGTATAGAGAAACGTAATAAGGGCTAAGGAGGACATATTAATCCTTAAATAGAAAATGGGAAGAATTAAGATACCACAAGGATGAAGTAGTAATGCTTTAAAGTTCATATACTATTAACAACTCTTTTAATTCTTCAATATACAAAAGGTGTTAGGCAACTTACTTTACCCTCCTAAGTAGTTACCTAAGTATACAAAGATTTATGAAAGCAAAACTGAAGTGCGAGGTAAATATAAGCAGGTTAGAGAAAGAAAATAAAATGTCATTGAATGAGTAATACTTTGTCGTTTGAACTAGGGCTTAAAATGAAATACTTAAAGAGATATCTAAGGATTAAAATAAAAGGTTGATTGTCTAAGAGTCTATGATTTTATCTAGATAAATTGCATGAACATGTTTGTACCATTTCATAGGACTTCAAATGTTGATAAATTTTTAAATTTGATTTTAAAAAGGTAAATTTAGTCCATTTGAAAGTGCAATTTGAACAAAATGAAGACTAGGTAAATAAATTTAAAATCTTAATAAGATAAAAGGAAGTAATATAAAAGTTTTTATTTGAAATGATAAGAGAAACCTTGAAATGAAGGCTTAAAACATTGAAAGGATTTGATATAATAGTCCTTTACAAAGGATTCATTAAACTAGACTACAAAAAAAATGATTGAATTTAAGACCAAAAGATTATTTGTTAATTTTTGAAGAAAAGGGGAAATGGGATCAAAAGTTTATTGGTTTAAAAGGACTCCTTAAAGTCTTAAAGATTTGAGGTTTCAAAACTAGAGAGTTGAAGGCTTAAACGTAATGGGCATAAAAACTCAAACTTAAACAAGGAGATAAAAATTAATCCTAATAGTAGAGTTTTGGATACCGTTTTATAACGGACTAAAATCGGTACAAAACGAATGGTCGATTATACCGAGTTTAAATATCGGTTGGTATTGGCCTGTTTTGGATGGTACTGGCCGGTATTCAAAATATCGGTCAAATACTGGCTGGTGCCGAAAATTTTAAAAAATAAGGAGACTTTTTTGTAAAATTTTCAAAAATTTGTAAGGTCTCCCTCCTTCCCGCCTCTTTTTTTCAAAGTTTTTTTAATTAGTTAGTTTATTTATTTCAACTTTTATAATTATTGTGAATTTTTAATTTTTGTTTTTAAAATAAAATAAATATTTTTATTAATAATAATAATTATAAATTAAATAAAACTTAAAAATAAATTATTTTTATTTAAAT
>JAOQMK010001770.1:0-10885 GCA_027564415.1 Erythroxylum macrophyllum
AACATATAAAAAAGTCAAATAATATTATATAAATCTCAAAATAAATATCCAAGTTGAGTAAATAGTTAAATACATAACAAACGGAAAAATGAATTTGTGGGTATTGTAAGAATTATGTATAAAACATAAGGATAAAAAGGGACTAAAAAATAAACTCATTAATTTATCTGAAAAATCTACCTGAAAAAACGATTTTTTGAAAAGTTTCAAATTTAAGCTTCTTAAAAAGTTATATTTTAGCTGCAAAAAAAAGCAAATTAATTAAAGATGTGCTTTTTTTATTTTACATCCAAACAACTATTTTTTTTTAAAAAAATTTTTTGTGGTAGAGAGAAGTACTTATTAGCCTCCCAAACGCCTATTCCAATAGGCACTAAGTGGCTCGAAGTTCGGTCTAGCTTGCTTTTTATTTTTAAAATTTAAAAATTAAAAAAAATATTATTTTAATTATTTAAAAGTATATACTTTGACACAAAACTAATTTAATATCTCTTGTTCATAATAATTTAAGTCAAAAATATTTTTAAATTTTAATTTACTTTTTAACTTATAAAAACAATAGCGATTTGATTAATGACATGTGGAAAAAGTCAAATTTTCCTTTGCTTTCGCTAAACGCTCTTATTTCTTTTCCATGATGTTACTGTTTTCTTAAGTTGTCAATAACAATTAATAATTAGATTTTCATATCCAACGACAAAAAATTATTTATCGAATAATTTAAAATTAATTAAAAATTAAATAAAATTTACAAATTTAAAATATGACTGAAAGAGATTGTCCTTATTTATCGAATAATTTAAAATTTAATTGATTTATTTTAGTTTGTAAAAATTTATTAATTTACTAAAATTGAGCTATTAATTAATAAATTGATCAATTTTTAATAATAAGAATTATTAAAATAAATCGAATAAAAAAGTTAAAAATCGAATCGAAAAATTTGATTGTTCAAAGTTTTAATAGTTGAACTAGCCGAATCGGTTGAATTTTTTAAACGTTGGAACATTAATATATTCTTTTTGTGTACATGTGAAACGGTTAGAATTATATATATCTTTTGAGAAAAAATTAAGAGAAGAAACGGATTAATTAAAAATAAAAAACTTTAAATTGAAGCATATATTTTATTGTCAATAATATTCAATTGAAATTCTACTGCGAAAGTTCGATAGTATGCAGCTTTGCCCTTGTCTAGTAGAAAGAATGTTACCGATAAATCTACATACAATATGTCGTGAAGATTTTACAAAATTATAAAAGAACGTGCATACACATATAACAAATAAAGTAAAATAAATAAATAAACCAAATAAATCATATATTTTATATTTAAGTAAAAAAGGATCATTAAAATGACTTTCATTTAATTTATTATACTTTGATAAAATTTTCATTTATTCATAACTTAATCATTTTATTGAGTAAAAGTTGGAAGAAATTTTAATAAAATATAAAAAATAGCTTGTATAATATTATAAATATAAATGGTAAATTTTAAATATAAATTTTTAATATGAACCACTCTGTAGTCTATAGTAATGCACGCTTATGTACAGTCGCAGATTCAGGCGCAAGGAAAGGCTTTTTAGATTGAAGGAAAACGACAAATCGGCGTTACCTTCAAGCAAACTTTGTAATTTTCACTAAGTTATCATTTTAATTATAAAAAAAAATAGCTAGTTTTTGTAAATTGAAAATGTTATTTTTATTGTCAAAGAGAGGGAAAAAAAAAGGTTGTGTCTCAACTTGCAATTATAAATACTTAGAGGATATGTTCAGAAATTTTTTATTACTGACCCTAAATTAAAATTTAATATAAAAAGAATCCTAAATGTTAAGTCTTAAAAATATATATATTTTTTCATTTTATTCATTTAGAAACAACATCTCTATTAGTTAAGAGGAAATGTTACGTATTATTGGACTTCTCTGAACCTCGCGTTTTAATAAGATTTTTATTAGGTGTTATTTTTGTCATTATTTATAATGTACAAAGATATTTATGAGATTTTTTATTGCTGGCCAATAATAAGATCTAGCGAATTTTATATTTTTAATGTGAAATTTTAGAAGATAAAACATTTAAACTCTAAAAAATTTAAGTATTTTAAAATATTGTAGAAAATCTTTGGTTACGAATGAATTAATATTAAGAAATATATTTTTTAACTTAACTAAATATTTAATCATGTAAATTTTGAATTATTGCTTCATTGTTAAATTATCCATTTTATAAAATTATTTACTTGATTAATTTATATATTTTATTTTATATTGATATTTATCATTTATTCTTATAATTCATAATTTACGATTTATATCCATTATATTCCAAAATTCTTGTTTAATTTAAAAAATTCACCTTTATAAAATGTGACTAAAAAGGCCAAACTGGTCATGAAATGTGACTAAAAAGGCCAAACTTTCTATAAAGGATATGATACTAATAATTAGATAAGGGGACCTACATCTACTTTGATTGGGACCCAATTATGCATGTTTTGCACTGAAAGTGACTGCAATGAATATGATGGGTAGATATTTATTGCATTGCACACCGGTTTTTCTAAGATGCAATCACCATCGTTCATCATGATTGATCAAGATCACAGTTTGAGATTTGTTTTAAAAAAGATAATACAAATTCATTGCCGACACCATCTTAAACTCTTTGTTCGGGCAATTTACCATGAGAGCAACCCAAAGTCAAAGTGAAATGTCTTTGTGGTCCACGTATGGTAAGATTGATTAGATTGTAAACTTAAATGTAAATAAATGAAATCTTATGTCGTTTTGTATAAAACTTTTGAAGTTTGGTTTAGGTTTATATTTTTTTATTTCAGAAATTTGACTGAATTTGTGATTGGACTGTCCAACTCTATTCGATTCGAAATTTGAAATTTGAAAATTGAATTTTTTTATATAAAACGATATTGTTTTAAATATTTAAAACGAATTCGAGCTCGAGTTAAAAAAATCATGTCTAATCAAACTTGAGCTCGAACTTAAAGTTTCAAGTCTGAACTTAAATTTAAAAACAAAACATTTTAAAATTGACCTAACCCAATAATGTCATATAAGATTAAATAAAATGAACTTCACAAGAATGATGATATAATAGCATAATGGATGAAGAGTATAAAAAGATTCTTAAGTTTGAACATATTGCCCATTTAACAATTCCAAAATAAGAATAGTTTAAAAGTTGGATGAGTGAAAAACATTAGTTAGCATATTTTGAATTATAAAAAATGCCAACTAAATTATTTTGTGATATCATCATTTGCCAAATTAGTAATGTGTTTATATAAATATTATTTAATTTTTATTCCAATAAAGTGATAGTCAATTTTTATATTTGATATCTAAGTTGATCAAATGGGCAATATGTTCTAAGTAAAAGGTTTAATTAACACAGCCACAAAATTGTATAAAGATTAAATAAAATTAAAGAATTTGAAATATGGTTTCAAAAAAAATTATTAAGAATTCGAAGTTTAACTAAAAAAGTTATTAAATAAAATTTAATTAAAAAAATTTTAATTTATAAGAATTTATTAATTTACAAAAAATGACTGATTAATTAATGAATTTATTAATTTTTAACATCAAGAATTATTAAAATAAATTGAATCCGAAAGGTCAAAAAATCAAACCAAAAGGTCGAACGGTTCAAAATTTTTAAGATTAATCAACCGAATCGGTTGAATTTTTTAATAATTGTTTTAGACATGTAACATTTCGTTATTGCATATTAATTCCTTAATTTGAGTAATGATAGAGTGAAATTGATTAAGAAACAAATAAAAATATTTATTTATAATAAGTTGATACGATAATTATTTTTATAAAGAGGAAATTAATTGTGTTGTAATATATTTATAAGATAATTAATATTAGATTAGAAAATGGTTGATCCATATTTAAAAAAATGCAAAAAAATACAATTAAATAACCAAACCTTATTTTATGACCATAATCTCGTCTTCTAACTCATTTTTTAAATATTTATAAAATTACATATACAATTAATTTATAAACTATTAATTCCCTCAAATCTCGAGCCCACGTTACAAAAACACCGTTTTCATCTTTTACATACACAAACATCCAAACACTGAACACTCTTCGTGTCTCTCTCTCTCTCCTCTCCTCTCCTCTCTCTTTCTTGTTACTGAAATTCAGTTGCAGAGTTTTAAGGAGATAGAGTTGATTTTCCCGAAGATCTCTCTCTAACTGAGCCTCTGACTTTGGAGAAGCTGACAGACCAATCAGATCCGTCCAGCTATGAAGGCCATTAACCCTCTCATCGCTTTCGAGCACAAGAGGTCAGTGTTTTTTTTTTTTGGTAAAACAAGAGGTCAGTGTTACGCGCTCACTCTTCTTCTCTCTTCCCTTCTCGCGCCACGCGTCCCTTTTTTAAGATTCTTCAGTTCTTCCTCTTCGGTCCGATCGTTTCTGTTTTGCTGGTGTTCATTTTTGAAGTGTTGATCGTTTCGATAAGTGGAGATTTGGATTTGTGGAGTTGATCTTCGTAGCGTTTGAGTGCTTGATCGATTTGTGATCTTTATTTGAAGTTGTCTGTAATTGGATGGAGTTTGAACAATGTGTAATAATAGGCCTAGTTCAGGAGTTTTGATCATAAATGTGGTGTAGTTCTATAGTGAAATTGAGTTACATTGTGTACAAATTCGAGTAGCATGGAGATTAGAGTTGAGATTTTGAGTGGAACATGCTCTTGTCTAGTTTGAGTCCTGGATCGTTGAAGGCAGATTGCAGGTATGTTTCTGTTAATCTTTGCCTCATTTTAGTTGTGGTGCGGATTTTGAACTTCTTTTGTTGAAGTTTTTGTGTCATTTTTGTGTTTGCTAATAGGTTGCGTGCTTATGTGGAACTAAGCTAGCATATAGTGCAGAATGATTTCTCTCTCTCTCTCTCTCTTTGTGTGAGTGTGTATGAGTGTTGCACTGTTTATTATGTTTGTGTTATGCTTGTTGAATCACTGCAATGGAGGATCTATGTTGTATGATATAGAAGATTTTGAAATAATGCGTTATTAAATGTTCATATGGGCAGGGATGCTTATGGATTTGCAGTGAGACCACAACATGTACAAAGATACCGGGAATATGCTAATATCTACAAGGTTTCCTTTTAGACTCCTACTTATTTCTGGCACCCGATTGGTTGTTTAGCCAGTGGAAATTTTTTTGTTTCTTTTTCGTTTTCACTGTAAAGTGTTTTTGAGCGAAAAGGAGAGGAACTAACATACCTAGGGGTGTTTCTACAGTTTGAGTTTGATAGCAAAAGAATGAAAGTTTGCATATAATTTCTTGTTGTATTTACTCCTTGAACGATTGAAATTGTATGATGTAAAAGGTTAAAATATGTGCAAGTTTGCATATAGTTTATTGTTGTATCCACTCCTTAGGTGATTGAGATTGTATGATTTAAAGGTTAGAATACTTTTTGTTATTGTTCATCTGTTTATCCACATACCATATCTATAGAAAAAGGAAAACGAAATTTAAACAAGGGATAGATAAAGGAAGATAAAATTGCCCCTTTTCTTTTTCTCATATCCTCACATGTTTAGGAGGAAGAAGAGGAAAGATCAGATAGATGGACGAGTTTCTTGGAACGAGAAGCAGGATCCATTAAATTGGCAGTGGATGGATCATATAGAGAAGAAGGAAGCAAAGGACTGAGTACCCAAGAGAAGATTGAGAGTGTAGAGACTGATGTTGAAGGAGATAATGTAAGTAGTGAAAGGCCTGGCTCTGATACTTCACCTGAAAATGTCATTGAAAAGGAAGAGAAACAAGCAGCTGAGAATAGAAAAAACCATAAGATCCAAATATGGACAGTGATTAGACCATCACTACGTGTAATTGAAGATATGATGAGTAGCCGTGTGAAGAAGAAGGCCAATCAATTAAGGGAGGACAAGGACCCTAGAACAGTTGTGTCTCCTACGGTGGATGCCAAGATGCCAAAAGGATCAGCTGAGGAGGATTCTGAAGATGAGTTTTATGATGTTGAAAGGTCGGATCTAATTCAAGATTCCCCTTCGACTGACAACGTTAGTGTCTCTATTATGGCTACTACAACTGCCGATGCAAGTCATGCAACCACTCTTGAATCTTTGTTTCCCTGGAAAGAAGAGTTAGAGGTCCTTGTTCGCGGGGGTGTTCCAATGGCACTTAGGGGAGAGGTATACTCGACCCTTATTTCTTTTCAACTCGTTTACTGATTTCTGTACTAATTTCTGATAACAATTTTAGCTATGGCAAGCATTTGTGGGTGTAAGGGCTCGCCGAGTGGAGAAGTATTATCAGGATCTGCTTAAGGCAGAACTTAATACTAATCATGTTGATAAAGAGTTGGACAATCATGCTAAGGATTCGACCATGGATCACTTGTATGCATCTGAGAAATGGAAGGGACAAATTGAGAAGGTAATTGCAATGACTTCTCTATCTGGATGATAATCCTTGTTTCCTCCTTTCGACATTTTCATTGCGAAATTTCTCATACTGCTAGTGGTGTTAATGCAGGATTTGCCTCGAACATTCCCAGGGCATCCTGCTTTGGATGATGATGGTAGAGATGCCTTGAGGCGCTTACTTACGGCATACGCTCGACATAACCCCTCAGTTGGCTATTGCCAGGTACTTGAGCCTATAATGCTAATTGCAGTCAATTGAATATTTTCCTCACTTCAAATAGCTAACTCTTTTTGTACTTCACATTAATGATTATATAGGCCATGAATTTCTTTGCGGCCCTGTTACTGCTTTTGATGCCAGAAGAAAATGCCTTTTGGTATGCTTAGAAACTTAGTTGGCACAATTCATTTAAGAAAGTTATTTACCATGATATCTTCATAGCCAAAATAGTGCTATTTTTTACTAAATTTAGCTTGAATTCTCAGGGCACTGATGGGCATTATTGATGACTATTTTGATGGGTATTACTCAGAGGAAATGATAGAGTCTCAGGTAATGTTTACCAAAGTTCTAGTTTCTCAATGCCATTGTTTTTACCGTCATTTTATTTTTCTCACGGCAAAAGAAAAATCACAGAATATCACTTGACATTTACAAATAGATATTCTGAATGATTTGTTTCTCCTTTTCAGGTTGACCAACTTGTTTTTGAAGAGTTGGTGCGTGAAAGGTTCCCTAAATTAGGTTGGTATAAGTATTCATATGATTTCTTATATCTTTCAAGTTCTTTAAATTAGCAAGAAATTGGATTTCATATGTCAACATCAATTCTATGTCAGTGAATCATTTGGATTACCTGGGAGTGCAAGTGGCATGGGTGGCTGGGCCATGGTTCCTTTCCATCTTCATGAACATGCTTCCTTGGGAAAGCGGTTAGGTTTTTTGTTTTAATGCATGACTTACACAACTTAGTACGTTTTAACATTGCGTGCTAAGATTCATTAATTTTTCATCAGTTCCTTAATTTGGATCCATTATTTCCAAGGAAAGCTAACACATAAACTGGTGCTGTCCTCCTTACTTCAGTTCTGCGAGTGTGGGATGTGCTTCTCTATGAAGGAAATCGTGTCATGCTTTTCAGAACAGCACTTGCCTTAATGGAGTTATATGGTACTGGGTGAACAATACTGAGTTTTTTTTCTAAAATCAATGGATGTCATATTTATTTAAGTTTCTGTTGCCCTTTTTTCTTTGAGAAACTTGATTTAGTTTCAGTTTTTTGTAGGCCCGGCATTGGTTACTACTAAGGATGCTGGTGATGCAGTAACTCTGCTACAGTCACTGGCTGGTTCAACATTTGATAGCAGTCAACTAGTTTTAACAGCTTGCATGGGTTACCAAAATGTGAATGAAACTAGGCTGCGAGAACTGAGAAATAAGCATCGGCCAGCTGTTATGACTGCAGTTGAGGAAAGGACAAAGGGGCTTCAGGCTTGGAGGGATTCCCATGGTTTGGCATCAAAGCTATATAATTTCAAACATAACCCGAAGTCAATTCTGATAGATAAGCATAGAAGTGGTGATTTCTCTCGCTCAGAGTCTGGATCTACTAATGCAGATGATGTTGTCATTAGCCTGACTGGTGATGGGGAGGTAGATACTACTCCAGATCTCCAAGATCAGGTGGACCACATCCCCTCTTAAGCATTAACTTTCATGAATTTTAGGAGTTAATGCATTGTTAACTTTTTACTGTAAACTGCAATCCCTAAACTTTCAGTGTTTGCATGCTGTTCTCCTGTTAGTGGTTATATTTTTTATTTTTCAGGAGGGTGTAGGGGATTGGGGACTATGATTGTACATGTTTGAGTGTTTTGATTTTCTCATATAAATGATGTTACAGGTTGTATGGCTAAAGGTTGAACTGTGCAAGTTGCTAGAGGAGAAAAGATCTGCTGTTCTGAGGTCAGGATTTCTATTGTGATGTGTCTTTGCAACCTTACAAGCCTACATGTACTACATGCTTCAAATCATTTCATGGTTGTGTTTGTTCTGTGCCCTGAAAGTGTCATGTGGATTTGCATTGTTGCACTGTTGCTTGGAGATAGTCTCCTTTGGATCAGACTTCCACTATTGTGCTCTTCATTGATTTAGTATTTTTGTCTCTGTTAAGTGGCTTGTCGTCATTTACACATTTGATTTTTTAGTCCTTTATTATCAAACTGATAGTTTGTTCTGTAGCAATATGTATGATGGAGCATGGTTATTTTTCTTCTCAACTGAAGAATGGAGTAGAATAGCTGAAATGGTGGAATAGAGGATATAAATTTAATGTAGAAAGGGATTGTGGCATGGTTAAGGTACAAACAAGGGAACAAGACATACAAGTAGACATGAAACTGCAGCTTTATTCTAGTCTTTGTATGACCGGTGGATTCAGCGAATTTTGGTAGTCTTCTACATATTGTAATTTGTTCTTTTTAGGCAATAACGAAAATTATTAGGATGCACTATTCACAACTTTTCAGGTGCAAAGCTTTGGTCTTAGATGGAACATCTTTTTGATCACTTCCCCAGAAATGGAGCAGGGCTAGATATTGAGCAAGGATCACACTTCAATTGTGAATGTAAATGAATAGAGTAGCAGATATTGTCTATATAGGTGGCAGGTTGTATTGAAATGTAACTGGAACTTTTGTGCTGTGGTTTATGTTTCTGTAGGCAGCATTCTTTATTTTTTGCTTCATACTTCATCTCTATCATATGATGCTATTGGTTTGTGAAATTATTTTCTTTGAAAGATTATCTCATATTTACCTTGTATCAATTCTTTATCAGAGCAGAGGAGTTGGAGACAGCTTTGATGGAGATGGTCAAGCAGGACAACCGACGGCAATTGAGTGCTAGGGTATACATAAACTTTTTTTTTTCATTCTTATTTGGAAAATCTTTTTATGCGAATTTTTGGGGCTTCATATTGCTAAAACAACTAATACATAAGAGATAAATAACTTGAGAACATATGGGTTTTTTGGGGAGGGGGTTTGCGAGAGCAAATATGTTTTCATGAAGAAATATCAGAATAAGAAGTCCTTCAGAATTAAAAAAAAAGTCGTACGTTGAATTTCGTCTAGATGCACAAGGTCTTCCATCCAACGCCACTGGAAAATGATAAAAGCTGCTATAAGATATGTTCGATTATCAGTTTTCTGTGAGTTTAGGATTTTCACTGACATGGTCTTGGGTTTTTGAAATGAAATTGTAATTTTTAGTCGAACCGAAATGGGTAGTAATTTTGTTCTTTGAATTGTTATTTATCTCAGATTCTCCTGATCCTGATGTGCCAATGCCTAATCCTGATTTAAATGCTTTGCATTCTGAATATTTGCTTATGATCTCTAGGTTGAAGAGTTGGAGCGTGAGGTTTCCCAGCTGCAAAGGGCCCTTGCTGATAAGCAGGAACAAGAAAATGCAATGCTCCAGGTTCATGCTTGTTTCATATTTGCTTATAGCGCTTATCACACGCAAAGACACTGGTTCTTCTCTCATATTTGATTTATAATTTTGTTCCCGATGCTGAGACCACTTAGTAACCATGCAGGTCTTAATGCGGGTGGAGCAAGAGCAAAGACTAACAGAAGACGCACGCAGATATGCTGAACAAGATGCGGCAGCCCAAAGATATGCAGCTCAAGTGCTTCAGGTTTGTATTTTTCAGTTGTTTTTGTTGAATATTTTGCTAGACTTGTGTGAGTCATAGTTTTCAGTGATTCTTAAGATAATTTGCATGATGAGCCTGGAAAACTAATTTTGTTGCACTACCACAGAATTCTGATATTTATTAGACAGTGATTTTATTAGTGATGCTTCCTTTCTGCGAGAGGGCATCTGAACTTTCTAACTTACAGTTTAATTACTTCTTTGATGATCATCAACTACTACAACTGTTACATATCTACAGGAGAAGTATGAAGAGGCCATGGCATCCCTTGCTCAAATGGAGAAGCGCGTGGTTATGGCAGAGTCTATGTTGGAGGCGACCTTGCAATACCAATCTGGTCAACTAAAGACACAACATTCTCCAAGGTAAGTAGTCAACTTCTTTTCAGAGTAAAATGTTTGCAGCTTCAGTTTTCTTATTGACTTGTTAATTATACTACGGTTGTTGAATTGTGTTGGATAGTATTTGGATTTTATGATGTTAAATAAAATATACTGGTTTTGCTCATGCTTCTGAATTTCCATTTCGATTAAGGTAATGTGCACATTACATCTATCAATTTCTGGAAATTAAACATGATAGAAAACAAGGCCAAGAAATTCATTTCCTGTAATTTTAACTGCAAACCTCTGTCTGCACATGTCTATTTGGAGTGCTCGTAAGTTACCCAATTGGATCACATAGTTGCTTAGAGATGAATCTAAAATTTTTC
>JAOQMK010004606.1:0-18025 GCA_027564415.1 Erythroxylum macrophyllum
AGTGCTTCAGCATTTGCGCGAGCTGAACATCTCAGACGTCACGTTTCGATACATGCCGAAGGCAGCACGGTCAAGTGTGGGACTTGTGGAAAGGTGTTTGCAAGGTTAGTGCCCGGGTGCCCGTTCAATGATTTGACACCGTCCGAGAGTCGCTAATGGTCCGAGCAAGGCAAGATGCGCTACAGAGACACCAGCAGATCCATACCAGTGGTCGTTCAGTTTTGCGAAAGGGTGCTAGAGCCTGTCGTCAATGTGCTGGTGCAAAGGCACGTTGCTCGGGTGCTAACCCATGCGTGAGATGCTCTCAGCGTGGCTTGAATTGTATATATCCTGCCTCACGTGCTCCCCGAGCCGAAAGAAGTAGGCCAAATGATGATCAGACAGATGAGGCTCAAAGGAATGTCGAAAGCAGCAGTGCAACGCAACAAGGACGGTCTGCTGCTGCTGCTGCTGCTGCTGCTGCTGCTGCTTCTTCAAGCACCGCAGCGAGACCTGACCAAATGCTATCAGATCTGGGTCTTCTCGGATCTGACAACTGGATGCACACCAATTGGCTGATCGATCTACCAGAAGAGCAGCTTGACCTGTCTCCTCTTACAGGCTTGTCGGACCGATTGCTGATGCCGATCACAGCAGATCACGAGCATTGGCCAGACACATTCAATTCCGGCATATCAACAGTGCTTACAGGCACCGACAATTCGGAAAGCTTGGGGCTGACAGATTCGACACCACATCATCTTGCTACTGAATCAGGGCGATACTATGTCGATGGAGAGCATGCGAGACTCCCCAGGCATACCCGGAGAGTTCTTCGTCGCAGGCACACACCAGCCACAGATTCAGTCTCTGTTTATTCTCTTGAGTGCAATGCTGACGCAATTACAGCTTTGCAGCCCACTACAATCGACTTCCCCGTGCCTTTGCATTCTCAGTTACAATCCTGGTACAGTGAGCATTGCACTGAGTCAGGCTCTTCTTGGCAGCCGTATGTAGGCGCAATTCTTCCTGAGCCAAGAGTTTTTGCGCACTTGTTGGACCTTTACCACACGCACTTCGATCCAGTCTTGCCCATCGTACATCGAACAACCACATTCACCTCATCTCGTCCTGCTCTGCTGGTTTTAGCGATTGCCGCGATCGGCAGTCACTATCTGGCTGATGATGTAGCTTCTCAATGCTTTGCGGACTCGATGCAGGAGTTCCTGCGCAGAGTCTTATCCGCTTATGGCGGCGATAGCGACGAGACGCTGGTCACAATTCTCGTTCTGAACTACGTCGGTATGGCCTACTCCAAAGCACAAGCTTTCGAAACACGGCACACCTTGACGATGGTGTGTAAATACGTCGTGAAACTTGTTGAGAACGCTGTGTGGCCACTCGGCCTGCCATCGCAGTCACTTGAGCAGGAATGGAAAACGTGGCTTGAGCATGAGCATCGTGTCAGATTATTGAACGCGGTCTGGTTGCTTGACTACATGAACAAGTATCACTTCGACACACCACCCTCTCTCGCGACAGGCTCTGCTATGTCGTTGCCCAGTCCGTCCAGGTTATGGGAAGCACAGACAGCCATGGAGTGGAATGATGCTCGCCAAGCTGAAGCATCTCATACGCCGACACTCATGAAGCTCTTGACTCAGTTATATGTCGAGAAGTCTATCAGCCTACCATCTGATGATTTCTCGCACACTCTACTGATTCACGGCATCTTGAGACGATCATACGAGGTCGAACAATACTACATGAATCCCTTGTCAAGCTATGAACCGCAAGCAGCAGTTCAGGTAAGCTCTATTTTGACTGAGACTCCTGTGCGTCTCTCAGACGTACCAGCCTATGTCAAGTGGCAGAATGCTGCTTGTGATGCTCTCGACTTTCTACATTGGCATGCCAACTCTGTCATTGGTTCGGCATCAGGACTGGAGCATCCTGTTGTCCTACACTTGCATACCGCACGACTCGTTCTGCTTGTGCCATACTCAACAATCATACGAGTGGCTCGCGCCTACACCAACGGCCTCTCCGTCAGCATGACTGATCGAGATCTGCTGAGGCGATGGGTCAACCAGCACAAGGCTCGACTTGCGGTCGTCCACGCCGGCGTGACGTTCTGGCACGTGCAGCGCTTTTCGATCGACGCCTTCTACGAGGCCCCTGCCGTCGGACTTGCGACACTCACTCTGTGGGCTTTCGCGACATTTGTTACTCACAAGCATGGCGACTCAATGTTGAGGAATAGTGCAGCTGATCTGATCATTCTGTTGGACAGGCCGACCGATGATGAGCTTGTTCAGAGCTTCATTCGTGATGGGAAGTCGATGCGAACACATCTTACCGAGATTGGCGATATCCATGATCCTGGTGCTGCACTCAAGGTATTGAAACGAGGCTACAAAATGCTTCAGGATATCAAACTTTGGTCCGTGAGTTTGTGGTGGCTAGAACTCATTGAGAAGTTCATTAAAGCGCATCCGGCGGCCACATGAATGCTCGAATCCTTCGAGTGGTTCAGAATGGTCGTCTGATCCTAATGCTGAGGTCGAGCTTGCTTGCTTGCACAGAGTTTCCGTCAGCGAGATCAGTGATCGGGCTGCCTTGATATCTTGTTCACTATGGAGCTGGTTGAGGGTCCAGATAGCGTGACGCAGATGGATTGGTGAAGCTTCCGATGCCCGGGCACATTCCAGCACAGCCAGCAACAGGCAGCCGACTACGATTACCAATCTCTCACCGTTGTCATGTCTGATGAGTGTTTCTCGCCAGAGTCTTAGAGCTCGTTCGTATGCAAAGGCTGACCGTCTATCTAACTTGCCTCCGACTTCTGGCTGTCCTGTAGCACGCTGCAGCTTGACGGCATCGACTATGGCCCAAAGTGCATCTTGGTAACCAGTATGGTCATGTAGCGCCATGCTCCAGACACCATTGCATCGTTCGTGCTGTACAATAGACATTATGTGTTTGACAAGCAAGGACTTCTTAGACTTGTTGACCCTCCTTCGCTTTGGATCAACCAGAACGATGCCCTTGAAGCCTCGCCTTGTGGTTGCCATTTCAGAACGGTGACATGGCAAATCAAGACGCTCGCACCGCAAGCATACTGGTGTCCTTTCGTCACATTTCACATGCCGTCGCCTATGAGATGTCATTGGTGACTGCCACTGTGACGAACAGTTCGGAGACCTTACTTGCACGTCGTACAGCCCGTACGAGAATTCTTATGGGTTGCTCTTTGCTGCTTTCCCATTGTGTTGTGTACAGCTGGCACGGTGCAGCCTTGTATATAGTGGACACATCTTATCAGGAGGCAGGCGGAATGCCGTCAGACAATTATACCACAACGAGCACGAAAAGGTGTCCCGGTACTGGAACGGGGACATGGACATGGACTGACCACCGGAGATCTCACGTCCGTGAGGTTGTCCGGGGATTCAGCAGAAGTCTGTCTCCTCCCTCGGTCTGTGCAGCGACTTATCGCTGCGGGTGGTCTGCAATCGGCACATATCATGCAGTAAGGGTATGGTCGTAGCTGATCTTCATCGTTGCAAGCAGAGAACTGGAAATCAGAGGATATGGACCAGTCCGGACGACCATATATATGGAAGACCTTACGCGCACACATCATTCTGCACGAAAACGAGCACCATATGAGCTACAAGATCTACACACGTACGACGAATTTTTACTTGATCGAAATCCTCTGCTCGCTCGTCGTATCGCCTAGATATGTATATGGGAAACACACTGCATACAGCAGCTTTGCATTTGCCCTGAAAACGCTGGCTCAACTTCGAATTGCGACTTCTACATATTTCGGCTTGCCGATATGATGGAATACTGTTCTACTCATAGGTACGCATGTTCGTCCAAATGTTTCGCCTATGCCATAGGTGAGACTAGCTACCCGTGCCGGTCTGTCACAGACCAATCTGTAAACACGAGCTCATCGACTAGGTAAGTCACGTGTTGAGCTCTGTAGAGCTTGATGAACAATAAAGACAGAGGCTCGGAACCGCAGCAGCGATGCGAGTCAAGGCTTCCAGATAGCTGAGCACGTCTTCCATTCAGTTCTTGCGCAGGGAACGAGGGCTTCGATGGCATGGCTAACCCTCAGATAGTCCATCGCCGAATGTGCTTCCTCTATCAGCTAGGATCCACCATGTACTCCCTCACCATGATCAGCTCATCAAACCTCCGAGGCATAGCATCGCGTTCGCTGCTCATCATCTCGTGATACCGTTGGGGACAGCGTAGGAATATCGTGCCAGCATCGTATAGCGAGAGGGAAAAAAAGTTGTTGCCCTAACTCGGAGAGAACAGCTCGCAAACATCGCCTGTTTGGAAACGATGAATTGCCTTAGCGCTCCGCCTCTTCCTGCTTAACATCCCTTGGCATGTCAAGACTCTGTCGCATGGCGTTCTCTAGGTTCAGCCACATCGCATTGTGCCTACGTGAAGACTAATCGCTTTCCCCGCAGTCATTCTGGTATATAAGGTCTGGTATGGACCAGTTCAGCTATGAAGACATCAAGCAACAATGGGAAACGCACCTTCATCAGTGCCTCAGGCGGCTCAGACGAATCTCGTCAATGCTGGCGTAAGTCTAGTGTAGCCATTCACGAACTTTACTGAGAAGATACAGCTCGTCTGCAGCTATGGCAGTGACTTGAGCGATGTCTTCAACACCACCTTCTCGGCAACAGCCCCATTGGCTGGCAAGAATATCTACTACTCCGATATCCTCTCGACCATCACCCTGCCACAGAGGATCCAGGACTACTCCAGCACTGCTCTTGGTAACGTTACTGGTACCGTCAGCATCGAGCTCGACGTCACAGAGGCTTCGCCATCTAGCTTGACCATCACACAAACCATCAATCAGCCAGCAAGCCAGAAGACCATTGACGTTACTCCAGCTGCTCAAGGACCTGTACTGGTCAACGATGGTGGACGATCCAGCTTGATACTTGGTACTGTCAAGGTCTCCCTCTTGTACACCTTCCCAGAAGTCGGAACTCAGATCGGCACGATCTACATCGTAAGCCGCCTTTGCCTTGACTGTGATCCAGATGACTGACTTTTACAGACCTGCAACAAGCCAAATGCTGTCGTAGCCACTGTCGCTTCCGGCCCCAACGATGCGGCACCATCTAATGGTTCACCAGGCCAGTTTCCTCCAACGGTTCCTGGCCAGAAGGCTGTCACTGCCAAGGTGCCCACGATCTGTGCTAACCAGGTGAGTAGCTCATGCCTTGCGACGAGCGCTACTGACATGACAGGCCGATACATCAAGCACCTACTCAGACTTCGGTCTCGAGCTTGGCGGCGTTATGCCTCTGAATCCCAATGGCAGCTTCAACATCCTGCAAGAGAAGATCTTCGTGACCATCCCAGGCGAGCTCGTCAACGCCTTCGCTGGCTTCTATGGAGATAACGCAGACACGGCCATCGCGTTCCAGTTTGGCAAGCACTACAAGGGCGACGATCAAGCCCAGCCTGGTCTACCCCTGTTCCCGAACAATGGCACACAGCTCTTTGACTGGTCGAGGATTTGGGTAGCTACTGCCAAACCCGATCCTCCTTTCCCACTCGGACAGTACTACAAGGTGAAGTCTGGTAACGGTCCTCTGACCTTGGCGATGCCATTTGTCGGAACCCTAGGCATTGGCCCATTCTCGGCCAATGGCTTGTTCAGCTTGACCGTGCAGGATTTCAATGGTTTTGTTGCTGGTTACGATACTGGCAATGGTTTGTTGGCCGGCTACATCGATATCCAGTGTCAGCTCGTGGGTAACATGGACATCTTCAGGTAAGTGTGATTCGTCTTGCCATTGAAGCTTCACTGACATAGGTAGTGTCCTTGGTACGTCCTAGGTTTTGGCGGTGATGAGCAACGACATGCTTGTGAGGCTGTGATAATCTACTGCTACGAGAAGAGTCTGAAGAATTGCATAGCAGATTGCATGTTTCGTTTCATGCGGACCGCAAGCTCTGTACATTATTAGCGGAGATAGTTGTACACGTCTCAGCTGGACCTACTTTTGGTACAATCCCAATCGACTCTCAGCACGTACACGTGTCGCTCTGCAATAGTGCTTGCGATCACGAGAGGATATCGCTCTAGCATACCCTCCGCCATAGACAGTGTCTCTAGCACAGTGTGGCTGTTTATAGGCTTGGACTGTAGAAGGCTGGGTTACTGGATCGTTGATCAAGCACTGTCACATGCGCCGCCCCCAACCTTGCCACATCCGCTCTGTGTGATTGAAGAAGGCTGAGTGAATCAGAAGTAGGCCGAATATGATCTCCACGTGGTCAACATCGGCGGTCACTCTATCCGCCTACAATCGTATCAATTACAGCATCCCATATGTAAGACCAGCAACCTACTAGATGGACTGCCTTGGGCAGCTTACTTTCTGTGCCAAGACTCTTCAGCATTTCACATGCCTCATATCTTTCCTCCTCACTGAGCTCATATGCAGTCATGGCAGCATACAACGGCCAGATGCAGAAAAGAGCAGCTTGATCGAGCATTGCGCCCTTGATGTGACATTGTAGATTGTTTTGCTTCGTGCGAATCTGGCACGCTTGTTCAGCATAATTGAGTATGTTCGTGACGGCCACGTCACCCAAGTGTGCCAGAGCACCACGCTCCTTTGTCGACTTGAATACTACGGCACCCTGAAGTATGTCGCCGCTATGTAGTAGCTGATTTATGATCACTATGGTCGTTGCCGAGAGCAGCAGCTCGATAGCTAGCAATTCCGGCAGCTTGTTCGCAATAGGAGATGCACGCATGCTTGCAGTATCTTTGTGTAGCCTTTTGAGAAGACTTCGCTGCTTCTGGACGTCGATTTTGCGAGGCTTGCTCTGAAGCTGCAGGAGGTGCTGCATATCTGTGACTGTCTGCAGCGTAGTTTTTAAGAGTATTGCGACGAAAGAGGACCGTGTGCCGACGCCCTCAGATATGCTAGTATGCAAGCAGATAGCTGTTCGATCGTAGCTGAGTGTCGGTCGTAGAGTTTTTGATCCTTGCTGAGCGAGCATTGCTAGCAGTCCATGCACGTGACTACGCCAAGCTTTACCATCGTCCATATCCACGGTCATCTGAGAAGTGATCAGCATCATATTCTACATACTGCCTCACGCATACCTCAAAGAGAGCGAGTGAGGTAGTTGCAGCGATGCAGGCTCTGTCCACAACACCTGCCTCTATAGCACGCCTGACCACGCTCAGCGCATCACGATATGCTTGATGCAGAGCTCTACGCTCCTCGACAGATTGGCTTATATCGTGAAGCGTGCGGAAGCCCTTCCTCGCCATCTCATGTACGGAACGAAAAGCTTCACGGGGAGCCGAAAGTTCGATGGCTTCTTTCTCAAGCAACGTGCCGGCCGTCCCAGCATCCTGTTCCGTGACAGTCTCGTCTGATATGGCAACATCAACATGAGCTGATCGCTCGACTAGCGTTCCGGATCTCCATGCTGCCTCCTCAATGCCAAGACTGACACTTGTCCCTTGTTGGCGGCCAACATAGCCAAGGCAGAGGCGTCCAGATCTCATGCACCTGCCACAGGCTGGACGTTGGCCTTCGCATTTGATTCTTCGGCGCTTGCAAGTAATGCAGGCGCCACTTGGGCCTCTATTGACCATATTGTCGCTTCGACAATGCCCGCATGAACATCGGCATGCTTGTTCCTGGTGACCTGGAAACTTGTAGAGCAGCACTCAGATTTTTGTTCCCAGGATATGCTCGAGTTTGACAGCATGTATGTGACCTGTTGAAGGGTACTTGACTACTGGATTCACAACCCTTATCCGCACGCTAAAATTCTCGCAAACACAACCGATTGTGGTTAGATTGCTGAAGATCGAATGTGTAGATATGCGTGCTGACTGTCTACCAAGATCCGATTGCCAATGAACATGTGCAATGGTCGAACTATGCGAGAACGTGCGCTTGCGAAAGCGCTAACATCCTCGCAATGCTTCTTTGAGGCCAATGAAGCTTCGTTGATCTCGTCCAGGTTGCTCATGCTCGGCCTTTGCAGCTGAAGATCTCTTGAACAGCCAGTCAGGCATTCGTCAGCCGTAATCGATCGCCAGCCTTCATGCTATGCCGTAGACCGTGTTCAAAGCCTGTGAGCGTCGTGTTGGCTATAAGAGCAAAGTGAACGACATCTGCATGACATATAATTTGTTGCGGCTTACGTTTGTCCCTACCTTTTCAACCAAGTCCTTTTCACAATGCAACCTATCACTCTCTGGAGTCATTGGGCAGGTCCCAACCCCATGAAGGTCGAACTCATCCTGCAGACACTTGGCTTGCCGTACGAGCGGAGATTGCTAGAGTTCTCTGAGGTCAAATCTGAGTCTTATCTCAAGCTCAACCCAAATGGCAGGTTACCAATGATCGAAGACTCGAACACTGGTCTCAAGTTGTGGGAGGTGTGTGTAAGATAGAACTTGAAGATAGTATGCTGACAGTCGAGCAAGACAGCAGCCATCATCCAGTATCTTGTCGATGTGTACGACAAGGAGGGGAAGATTTCCTACAAGACAATGCCGGACAAGTATCTCACTCACCAGTGGTTGGCTTTCCAAGTCTCAGGTGAGCGAGCCTACCCCCGTGAATCGATCATAATGCTGACCAGGTCTTAGGACAAGGTCCGTACTTCGGCCAAGCTGCCTGGTTTGCTCGCTTCCACCCAGAGAAGGTTCAGTCCGCGACAGACAGATATGTGAATGAACTGCTTCGTGTCATTGGTGTAATCGAGCTCGGACTTGAGAGGAGTAAAAAGGGCTGGCTCGTCGGAGACAAGTGCACGTATGCCGATCTCTCATTCGTGACATGGTCGATGGTCGGCGAAGGTCTATTGAAAGAACTTGAGAAGTGGGAAGGCTTCGAGACCAGTTATCCTCGCTACACAGCTTGGATCGCCAGCATGGCTGAACGAAAGGAGGTCCAAGCCATCAAAGCTCTCATGGCGAAAGGTCGAGCAGAGCATGACTTGCCTCCTTGATTGATGTTGCACGTGCGCCTTCAGGCAACGACAAGCTGTAAAAGGGAAATGCACAGGTTGTTGATCCGCTATCACGAAGTAGACCTGAGGAGCACCATCTGATCGTTGGGAGCTGCCAAGCCCATCCATCACGTTTGCCTGGTTGAGCATGATTAATGATCCTTGGGCTGATTAGTCGTTACCATAGCAGGAATCCCAAGTGACCATCGAAGGCAACCATAATTCGTATACCATTCACATGCTTCTATCAGGCTCCTACTATGACAGCAGTGAAGAACAATAGAGTGTGTCTCGCTCTGATTCGACATGTGCTGGAGAAGGTGAAGGATGAATTGGCAAATATCACACCAACTTCAATTGTGCCAAGCATTATGACATGCCTCCTCAAAGTCATGCGAAATCTGCTATCAGTGCCATTTTGCAAAACCTTCCTTACTACTGGCGATTAGTAAACACAAGATCGATCAAGAGAGACCTGTCAATGTGCAGATCTTTTTACCGCCGGCCAGGTCTCTAGGCAACTAGAAACGATCTTGCTGCAATAGCCGAGTTGCATAACCGGAGCGGATTTGGTGAGCTGTACCGGAGCGGACTTGGTGAGCTGTCACTGGCGCTCGCTCAAATCCTCCCCGGCATGATTCACCGTGCCTAAAAATCATCCTCTGCCAGTCTTGATGGCTAGCAATATGACGAAATTAATTGCACAGACTACTGTTGCCTCGCAAGCGATCGTGCCAATGGCTGTCGAGCGAACCAGATTAGATCGCACATGACAAGATCATTCACACGTGAAAGACCTCTCACTTGGTAGAGCCACAGAGTGCACTTAAAGGTAAGCAAGTCCGAATATCTTTGACAGACAACACGACTCAGCGCTATGGAGATTCTCTTCTCATTCCTTGGCTTCTTCGCACGCGTACTCTTGGTTGCGGCATCTCTGCACTTCATCGCCAGGGTTGCTGTGTCCAATGGCTATCTACCCTGGTCGAGCTTGTGGCTCAGCCTGGGTGCTGGCTGGCTGCTATGTGCACTCTACTCCAAGCTGATCTGGCCTCTGATTGACCCTTTGAGGACAATGCCCGTTGTCGATGTGAGCAAACACATACGTTCGGCCTTGCCAAGCTGATAATTCAGGTACCCGACATTCGTACGATCATCCCTATCACAGACGTACCTCGCGGAGAAAATGCTCTAAGATGGGCCACAGAATATCAAGACCAAGATATGATCCGTTTGAGGTTACCAGGAGGAAACGAAAACCTCTTCTTGATCTCCGTCGCTGCTGCCAGAGATCTCTTAAGCACCAAGCAGAACGACTTTATCAAGCCCACTGGAGGCTCGTTGTTTTTGGCTCGCATCCTCGGATATGGCCTGATCTTGTCTGAAGGACAAGTCCATGCTCGCCAGAGGAAACATCTGTCAAATTCCTTCCGTGTTCAGAACATTCGTGCGTTGCACAATCTGATGCTTGTCAAGACTGAGATCCTGCTGAGGAACATGCAACGAGAGGACGCGCAAAGCCCAGGCAAGGGTGTCGACATCACCAAATGGGCTTCGAAGGTCGGTCTGTCTTGCTGTATAGATATGACAAGCTAACGGTCGCAGGTGACACTCGATATCATCGGCAACGCACTTATGTCGAAAGAGTACGACTCGCTGAACGTCAAGCACGTGCCTGTGAATGCAGCATTCGATCGTCTCACCACTGCCAGCCCTGGTGCGACTATGCTCTTCATCCTCAGTCTTATGCTACCACAAACGATCGTCGCCGCCTTGCCAACGAAGGTTAACGCCGAGATTAAGACAGATGTCAAGATCATTCGCGAAAGCTGTGAGGCATCTCTGGCTGACCTCAAGGCAAATCTGAAGGATAACAACGCCGATAGCTCAAACATCCTTGCATCTATCATTGCTGATCCGGAAGCTTCTCACACAGAGATTATTGATCAGATGATTACCTTTCTTGGAGCAGGCCACGAGACAACATCCACGTCAATCGCCTGGATCACGCATCTCCTTACCTTGCCTGAGAATGCTCGCTACCAGACACTACTACGTGAAGAGATCAGAGCCAACGCAGACAGCATCAACTCACCCATCGCTCTCGAAGCACTCCCATGGCTCAACGCCATTTGCGAAGAGACACTACGACTCTTCCCACCCGTCACAGTCACCGCACGTAAAGCTATCCGCGACACATCTCTCGCTGGTCATCATGTTAGGCGTGGCCAGATCGTCGCGGTCTTTCCCTGGGCGATCAATCGCCTGCCTCGCTACTGGGGTGGAGCAGACGCTGACAAGTTCGTGCCTGAGCGTTGGCTTGATAAGAGGCCTGATGGCACTCTACATCCAAATGGTCATGGTGGAGCTGAGTCGAACTTCTGCAATCTGACCTTCTTACATGGTAACAGAAGCTGTATTGGTAAGGGCTTTGCAAAGGCAGAGCTCAGGCTTGTTATCGCGAAGCTTTTCGGGGAGTATGCCGTTAGCAGGCTACCAGGAGATGATGGCAAGGTTAACCCTGTTGGAAGTCTTACAATCAAGCCAGAAGGTGGATTGTGGGTGACCTTGAAGCAGCTTGAGTAGCACTAACATCAAGCTCGTCTGTACATCCAGTATTGATCTGGAGCATTAGCACTCAGGTTTCTATCTCCCCAGCCATCCCAGACCAGCCTTTCAGTTATCACTCAACGACATAGAGCAGTTGTATCGTCTTGTCATCTTAAAGGCATTGAGGCATGATATCGTATAGTCATGTCGTTGTCAAAACGATTCTCGATACTACATTGCACTAAGCAAAGACAATTGTAAGCATGACCAGGCCAGTACTTGTACCAAGCACAGCTCTACGCACTGCACAGCAGATTGAGAGGTTTGATGTGTGGATGCATGTGTCTACAATTGCTATGTAAGAAGGACCAGCTTTCTACCTCGCTTTGAGTCCATATGCTTTTACTTCACGGCGTCCAAGCTCGTGGATGACTTTGGCAGCTACTGGCATATCTATCAAAGATAGCCAAAGGCCGCCGAGCTCACACCAGTGGCGACTACGTCAGTTGAACTGATTCCAATGAATGACTGGCTGACCAAGTGGTTTGCCGACTCGATCATATTGTCCAGCAATGTTGCCTGGAGTCTGATAGTTGCAGACAGTGAAGAATGGCGGAACGTTGCTGGCGACGCCTGCAAGTGACTGGCATTGCGTAGTGTTGCAGCCAACTTTGGTGGTATCTCGCCATACTATCTGCGAGAAGTGACCCCATCTCTCGAAGTTGGTCATATCTGGTTGTGTCTGCCCATATAAGTTGTCGTAATAGCTGAACTCGTTGTTGTAGAACAGCTCAGTGATGATGACAGAAACATTGTCAGCTCCGACGCCTGCTGCGATATTCTGGCCATAGCCTCCGATAGTGTCGCGGTCTTGGTTGCTTGAAGCTGTCAGCATGAATGAGACTGAACGGGCGCTGCACTTACACATTGTGACCATAGCTACAAGATGAAGCTACGTGGTATGCTGCAAGTGCAAGACCATCGTCCCAGACGAGATCTGGTGCAGAGTGGTTACGACGGTGGGCATTGTGATGTGCCAGAACCAGTTCGTTGTATCCTGTGACCTGACGATTCGTGCTTACTGGTGCTACAACGCTTGAAGCGGTAGGAAGAGCAGTGCTTGTTGGAATAACAGGTGGTGGGAATATAGGAACTGATGGTGCGGCAATCGAAGTCGACCATGCTCCACTGACAACGCTTGGGGAAGCTGGAGCAGTGTAGCTGGCGGTGACTGGGATCGGCAAGATCGAGAAGATTGGCTCGGAGCTTGCTACCGCTGCAGCAGATGTGTCGGTTGGAATGTTGTAGTTGTGGTTAAGCAGCGATGCTGCAGCAATTGGGCTCGAGGTCGAAAGGCTCGTTGTGGATGTGAGTGAGAATACTGAGGATGTAGAGACAGCTCCATCATCTGCAGTCACAGTAACTACGTCGTAGACATAGACGAAGTCAGTGATAGTCTCAACCACTACGGCCATATCGCGCTTGTGGTGGACATGAGGGACAGCAAACGAGCCTGCAGCCAGGCAGGCGAGAAGTAGTGCTACTAGCATCCTGATGCCTATGTCATGTCAGCCTGGTATTCGCTAGTGGTCGGGAAGGCATCTTAAGAAAGGCTGGCGGTCGAGGCTCATCTCCGATGACTTTCACCAGGCAGTATCGAGCTGATCTTGGCGTGACATACCTGACTGACAAACAATGGTCGGTGTCGTGAATGTGAGGAAGGCGTTTCCGAGTGATGAAAGGAGTGTCGGTCTTCTGCAAAGGAGTGTTGTTGTTTGTAGAAGAGAAGATCTGTCGTTGAAAGTGACTTAAATCTTGCTCAAGCTAATTCAAGCTCTGTTTGTCGTTCCTTCCTCTTTCGCTGCTTGAAGCTGGAGTGAAGCTATTCCGAGTCCTCCCACTGACCAAACCAGCACACCTCTTTTTAAACAACTCTTCACCTGCACTGTCGTCACAGTGAGGTCCAAAGATACTTCGTCTGATTGATCGGCATCGAGTGTGAACAAGATAAGAAGATGATCCAGCCACACCATACGATAGTAAGTGGCAAGACCTAGGCGTGATGGAGGACAGGCTGGACAAGACACCTGCCAGCACAAGCAACCTACCTTTTTGTTCTGCGCAGTCTTTTTCCGAGACACCAGGGGCGCGTTCCAGCATACCTTGCTTCATTGTTACATTGTACTGAGCCGCAGAAATGTATGCTGCTAAGCAACAGAGACGACTGGAATGTATCGACCGAGCTTGAGTCAACTACATCCATGCCGCCTTCCGATCACCGAGCACATCCTTGCACTTTGGGATCAAGAACGACTGGTCAAATGACGACTGCCATCTGGTTGATGCAGTATCAGATGCTGTTGTGATCGCCCTTGCACGCGTCGAATGCAGCAGAAGCGAGCACTTGCAGTACTTCGACAATCCAGACTGCAGCTATGCTCAGCATTGCATCAGCATTTTCTACCAGGACACGAATGGTCGTAAGCAATACACGCTTCGGCAGCTGGTCCTAAAGAGTGAGCAACAATGCAAGCCATTGCGAAAGCACTCTGGTTAGCAAAAGGAGATGTTTCAGAGATGGAAAGAAAGGGATGAGACGAGATGTCGGGATTTTGACGCCCTCGCCGCGCGGCTGGCAATGCATCAAATCCGCCTCGCAGCAACGAGCAAGACTGGACTAAGAGCACATCGGCTGACCAGATGTCTGTGATGGGAGATCAGACAGACAGATGAGAATCACACACCTTCTCAATCTACTAGAATCTGTGACCGCTGTGGGATTCATGCTCAATTACATCGTTATGGTTGTGGATCAATGGTCATATCGAGAGCTATCACAAAAGGAAGCTATGTAAGCCTAGCCGTCACTTTCGGAACTGCCAACACTCACGTGCCGTTCCGCTACATCTTCAAGCACTGCCCAATCCTCGGTCAGTTGCGCATGCAATGTTCGCCAAGCTCATCAAGCAGTGAAGGTTAAGCAGTCCTTGGCGGACACTGTTCACCGTATGCCATACGACCATCCGACTTCATGACAAAACGTTGTGATGATGCGCAAGGGCAGGCAACATGTGGTTGGAAATGTTAGGCGAGCAGCCACAAAAGCATGTTCAACAAACACATTATAACGACGATCTTGGTTCAAGATCATCGGTCCGTGGACATCGCCGGTCAGAGTCAGGTAGAGAAGCACTGGACGATTCTACAGAACAATGGTGGGGATCGACGGCTCCTTCGCATTGTTATCAGCCAGTACTCTGAGTACGGCTGAGAAGCTAGACCATACCAGACACGCTCTATCGACGCCTCGCAAGCGATAGTCGTACACTGGCGCAAGTGTATCTCACAGCGCCAAGCGATGGATGATCCTTCAGCCTCGTTCCAGAACTCTGCTTTATTATCGTGCCCAACCCCTCTCAGCCTTGAACACATCTTATCCCTACATCACTTGCAGCAAATCGAACAGGCTACGTGTAGCAAGACGCCGAAATGTCGACAGGATGGTCACCATACCAGCAATGGTATCCGTACTTCGCAAAGCTTATCTTGGGGCAATTCGCGGACATATGTGCCGAGAACATGACTACACCACACACAGTAGATGCATGGTGTGAACGAGGAGCGACTTGTATCTACAACAACATCGACAGCTACACTCAGGCACGACTTGGCGGCGCTGCTGTGCTGCTTGGTCTGACGCCTGCGACACTGGCTATTCTGAGTCCCAGCGATATGTCGCTCGCTGTGCTAAGCACTGAGCGACCGATTCTCAGCATGATGTTGGCAGCCAGCACTGCTACGTTGTCTGCAGGTTATCCTTTTGCACGTCTCTCACCTTTACAACCGCTCAGCGACGCTCTTAGCACGAAGTGGACTGTCGATAGTCTATTGGGAAATATGGCCAATCGAACGACCCTGATCAGCTCACTGCAGTACCTTTTTGCCGCTGCTGCGATCGCCAATACTGTTCAGATGTCCTATGATATCACGCGAAAGACGATTGTCTCATGGTCATGGTAAGTACATCGTACTTGTTGGGTCGCAAGGCTGACAGGACAAGCCCGAACTGGGCATGGGTGCTCTGCTGGTCCTTCGTTCCACTGTTCTTGCATTGCGTCAATATGGTTGTCTACGCACTCACAGTAAAACGCATACCACGCAGTGAAGAGTACACTGAGGAGCCGCAACGAACTGGAATCACTGGCTGGTTCCTGAATGAGGTCACACCATGCAGTCAGCGTGTCCTGCCGAAGTACAAGATCAGCTTCTCCCTTGGCAACCAGCTGATGTGGTGGATGCCACGCGCTGGCTCATACCTCCAATACCTCATGGGTACCGCGATCTTCTCATCACTACTATTCGTGCCTATTAGCGACGCCTTTCCCATCATTGTTCGTTACGCTGCTTCGACTGTGGTCTCAAGGTGTATCCTCGGTCTGGAGCTTCAGTCACTGAAGCGCAGGAATCGCAGTTCTCATGCTGATGGAAGTATCAGCGAGCCACTCTTCACCTCCAAGACTGTGCCTAAAAGGACCCTGACGATTAAAGAGGATGTTGATGTGGCGGAGGTGCAGATATCATGATGGTGGTTGGAATGGATAATGACTGTATGCATGGTACCCTCTTCGGTTGTCGATGTTGTGATTTGCTGCCTCTGAGGCTCGTTATCGTCAGGCTCAGACATCATCAGGCAGCGGCGCACGACCTGGCACGACCTCTTCTTCCCACATGAACCATCCAATCCTAGGTTGCAAGCCATCTAGTCTGTATGCAGGAGGATTCTCGACTTTCGGCCATGGTCTGTTAGTGCCTTCGTAGTCGTGGACGCCGTGTGCATGCATGCGATCTGTTGCTTCATGGCCTGAGCTGATCTTGGCAGGCAGTGGACCAGGATATGGTGGCAGTTCTACGACTTCTCCAGGTATAGGGTATGCTGGCGATCTTTTGCTCTTACCTGTCTCTCTGTGCTCAGGTTGTTTCTGCTTGTTCGTTGCTGTTGATGGCCTACGCACTTCGTGTTGGTTAATCGTGTCGCCAGAACCACAGCAGCTAAGCAGCGCTCGCAGCATTCTTCGAGGCCACGATCGGGTCTCCAGCTGCTCGCTCTGCTTCGGCGTCCCCTTGCTAGCAGTCGTAGCAAAGTCCTTACCAATTGTGTTGTCTGCTCCGACCGCGTTATTGACAGGAACATCCTGTCCTTCTATATGTGCTAAGAATGGAGTAATGCCAATGCTGCCTGCTAGCATTCGGCACTTATGAACACGAGGAGGTGACTCGTCAAAGTCAACCTCCAGCGGTACGCTCGCCCAACCTGGTGGCACATCATCCCAGTCAAGTGACGAGTAATGAACCTCGTCGAGCACCAGCTGGAAGCGAGAACCATAATTGCAATTGCCCTCCTCATTCCAGAAGCAGAACGCTGTAAGCCAGCCAGACAGATAGTCAGCACCAGATCCGCCAACACGATAGTCTGCGATCTGCTGCCAGAAGTTGATAGTGTTCTGAGATGTGGGCTCTTCGAAGCTGCGTACAAAGCGTAAGAGGACCGGCTCTAGCAATGATATCCATGTAGCCATCTGCGCGGCTGGACTATCCATTGAGGCTTTGCCAGAAGAACTTTTGCTGGAGCTCGCAAAGGAGCTACCCTCTGGCACGAGTGTGCTCAATCGATCTATGGCGCTCAGTAGTTGAGTCCAGTCTGCCTGCTCTCCGAGTAGGGTCACCGATGGCAAACCACAATCAGTTGGATCATAGTACTTGAAGTATGCTTGAAAGTTCGCCATCATGACCATGGCCGCAGCTATGCGATCAGTGGGCGTGGTTGTCGAGAACTCCTGCATGATCCATGGAGGTATCGTTGGGTCCTTGACAGCCTCTGACAAGACTTCGGTGATCGTGTCAGCAAATTGGTTAAAGCCATGATGATAGCCTCCTTTCACGTTCAATGGAATCTTTCCAGAGTGTGAGACGAAGATTGACCGCAATGCCTCAGCATTCTTGTTAACATATATGGACAGCTGACAGATGATAGCCATCCAGACATCGTCTGGCCTTATACGAAGGTGGTGATGAGCATTGTAGGCTCTTATGGCAGAGTGGACAAAGCCATTAGCAGACGCGTAGACATCGATATGTTCCTCGTCCTCGAAGGAAGATGCCCAGATCTTGTTCAATTTCGTGATCGGATCTCTCTGCCCATGCCTGAGCTTGAGCGAGACTGCGCCGCGAAGCACCTTGTTGGGCGATGCGTTCCGTAGCAGGTCGTTCAGTCGACATGGCTCGCTCGTGTTTGCAGATGGGTAGATCGTGACCGGCATCGCTTCGTGCAGTGCTGCTTTTGAAGTTGTCGACTGTGGTGCAGAAAGAGGACAGAGCCTCAGCAGGAAAGGAAGACAGCATTCCTGCCATCGATCCTCCAGGCAGGGATGTCCGCAGCACAGCTGCTATT
>JAOQMK010005912.1:0-17953 GCA_027564415.1 Erythroxylum macrophyllum
GTCAGCATATCTTCTCGTCGTGTTAGGTGTGGAACTCACCGTTTGCAGGATTGTATATCCTCGCTACATTGTCCATACTGCCAGTAATGAGGAATTGACCATCAGGAGACCATGCGATATCATATATCTCGGAGCCACTCGACGATCTGCACATCGTCTTGACTCGCCATGTCTCCAGATCGTCCGAAGCGTCCTCTTCAAAAGCACGATACATTGGATTGTCCGTTGGCATCCAGACCACAACATTGCCATCATCTCCTGCCGAAGCTAGCAGCTCAGCCTTCGGACTCCATCTGACCACATTGACCGCTTGTGTGTGCTTCGCCAGTGTCGCCAGATACGTGATCTTGCGTTCATCACCATCGGCCTCAAGCTTCCATAGCTATAAACAATATCAGCTCATTTGTCCTGCTTACCCTGGCTTAGTATTAAGCTTACCCTGACTCTCGAATCACCGCCTCCAGTAGCTAATCTTCCCTTGCCATTGATCTCAAAGTGCGCCGAGTAGATGGGTGTGTGGTAGTGGGACTGTGTCTCTTTGATCTCCGTGACATGAAAGGAAACGAGCAGAGGCGCTGCCTTCATGATTGCTCTTACTCAGCTGCTCGAGGCAGCAACATGTAGGATGTACCAAGCTTGTACGTACGTCGATCTCGAGCCGTAAGTGGTTGCTTCGTGTGGTGTTTCTGGTCGAGCTCTATCGAATGTGGTCTGTGTCTAGAACAGCTCAGATGGAGCTAGCAATCGAGGCGGTCGAGGAGGAAGCAAGGACAATGTGGAGCTGGGAAGGAGTTGTGATCGTGGTATGGGGGGAGTATAAGTGTTGACGAGAAGACAGAAGATCACATTGACAGGAGCCTCAGCACTTGAAGCAGGCAGTGGAGCGGTTGATCCCTCTGCAGCCGTTTGTGCATCCCATAGTATCCATCTTGTCACGCACGCGGCGGGAAGCTACGCGAAGAGGCAGCCAACGCGCGCCGCCATCTTAGAGTGCTTTCTCGGCACCACCACTCTATCCCATTGGCGCGTCTTTAAACCACGGTGCGTGCCAACGTTGCTCTGATTACAGGTCACTTTCAGTCTTAAGAGTCAAACGCGTCTTCCAAGCTTTTTTTTTCTAATATCGTTGAGAACGTGTCATTTATGCTATCATACAGTGCCATTGACATGGCTACTTCGTTTGGTGACTTTCAGTAGCCCGACGGCTAGGACGACTACCAGTAGTAAGCTGTTAAATATGGCCATAATGAAGAATGGCGCGCCAGGCGTCCATGAGTCAAACAATGCTCCGCCAGCTTTTGTCAGCAGTAAAATACCAGCGCCGCCCAGCAGGCTATATACACCAGCGATCGTGCCTTTCAGCTGCAAGCGATCCAGCTGCTGCTTGTCTTTGACCTGGTGCTGGATCTCGGGTAGCAGAGGTGCTGTCTCTTCACCGTATGGCGGAGGACTGCCGTCTTGAGTCGTGACAACGTGGGATTGCCGCTTAGAGCTCGTCTCAGCATCGCTGTTGATGCCTCTTCCCAGGACAGCCAGCGAGCAGACAATCGAGCCAATTTGGCTTATGCCTATGGCAATGACGGCGACGAGTGCCCACCGTGAGTCGTTCTGCCCGTGGAAAGCATCGGGATTGTGTACAATGCCAAAACCGATATAGCCAGCGACTCCAAATGCGCTGGCAACCAGCAGTGGCCATTGTATTCGGGCATCTGCCATCCTGCCGCCAACGTAGCCAAAGAGAGGTGCGCCAAGGAGTGCTGCTGTTTCTGCTATACCTGTCAATGCTGCAGCTAGCTTATATGCTCGCTGACAGTTCTCTTTGATGTCTGTAAGATTGTCGGGATTGCTCGTGCAGAGACCAGTGCGTACAAAGTATGCATTGACGAACAGTGGAATGAATAGACTGATGCCGACCGACGAGGCTCGTGCCACGAAGCCGCCAAGATAGCCTAATCCGATCGATGGGTCCGTGAAGCCCAGCTTGATAGATTCGCGAATCAGAATTCCATATGATTGCATAGGGTCGCTGTGCTGTTCTGCTTTACGGGAGAACAACAATGACTTGAAGCTCTTGCCTTCCTCGCCAGCAAGATTCCGCAGGCCGAAGTAGATCGCAACAGCAACAGCCACTGCCACACTACCTACGATGTAGAAGCTTTTCTGCACGCTGGCGGCTGGTGTATCTCCATGACCCTGAAAGTTGGCTGGCAGAGGGAGGAACACTGCCAAAGCGACAAGTGCTCCAGCACCTGTGAAAAGTCCCACGAAACCGGCGAGCTGCGATGTCGACGACTTATCGCCAGTCTTGTCGCCTTGCTCGGCAGAATTGCGTCGACTATAGCGGACCGGCGTAATGGTCAACTCACTGCTCACGCTCGGCGTCCCTGCATGACCAATGCTACTGTTACGGGCAGGGCCATCGTCTGATGTCCGAGGATAAGCCTGCTCTCCTGCCTGAGCAGTCTTCGTTGTCTCCTTCGCTGGATGCGCAACCATGCTCGGCAGCACAGCAGTGACCATAGTTGAGCATGCTGCACCCCCAATGCTGAAACCCAGTCTACCAAGCAGAAGTTGTGGATAGACATTTGTACTTTGCACCAACAAGAACAAACTGACTCCGACGATACAGTATCCTAGTACAGCAACATTTCGTACACCGATCCTGTCGCTGAGAAGTCCCCATGCTGGGCAAGCCACAAGTGCAAGCAGCTCATCTGCAAATCCTAGTGTCCCTACTGCATCACCTACTCTTTCTTTCTGCCCGATGACGTCCGTAACCACAAACGATATGCTGCTATTCAGAAAGACTAGAAAGGAAATGCTGAAAAGCGCAATGCCGAGCAGATATGTAGCTGTCTGCAGCTTGGTTGCCGTGAGTGTCGGAAGGAATCGTGCCATTGTCGTTCGTTCGGGCGTCTAGCCTAAGTCTTCTTGCTCATGGCATATTTACCATACGCAACAAGAGCTACAGCACCTGGCTGTCAGTCTCGCTATCGCTTGAGTGGTGATGGCTTGCTATGATGCACGAACGTTGTTGACGACGACTCGATGGACTTTTGAAGGTCACATGTCGTCGGCAGATCGCAATGCCGATCAGCAGCTCACGGTTCTGGCGAACAACATCCCCATTTCGATACTTCTTCCACCTCTCAACACACGAGCTCGCCGCTTGAAACGCACGAGAGATGCTACCGGTCAAGCATGCTGCATGTCTTGCACTGGACTGAGTTCGTGTATGTGTACCTCAGTGCATCAGCCTCGGGCTACCGGTCGGAGTACGGTACATTGACCAGTAACTTCTGCTCAGGCTGTGCGACCTGCATATGCATCGGATCTGCATTGTACTCATCTGATCTACAACCTATTCGCAGCTGAACAACCCCGAGCGATGTGGGTCGTCGATTTCGTGCTCTGTTGCGGTCCTCGAGAGTATCGTGGCACTCGATGAAGGATGTCACGACCTCATCAGTCTATGATAACTACAAGCACATGGCTCCATGCGTTATGATGGCGCACGTGGAGAACAATTCTCTCTCACGGCGCAGATAGACTTTGCCGATTTACAGATCAGCTGAGGCATGTTGTTGGTTTCTGAAAATCCTTCAGCCTTGCAGCATGGATATTGTGCTCCGCTGACTTCGAGCGACCTCATCTTCGTTTCATCAAAAGCTTCAGGCATCAGGTATGAGCCTCGAGCACGAGGCTACGACGCGAGCAGCTGCGCCCACAACGTGCTGAACATGGCTTAAAGACACACGAGAGAAGGTTAAGCTCAGTCGGAGCTCATGCATGACCATAACACAGCCGTGCGAAGTGCATACTGTAGGCCGGTCTTGTTGCTATTCACACAACACCCTCCTACGAGCTCAGTCTTGACTGGCAGGCCAGACCACAAGGCTCAGGCTGAGGTTTGTCATTTCCGAATGATTGGAAAGGCTCCGGCATGACATAGTTTCCAGCCTGCCGACTGCTAAGCACATATCTTTTCTGGCGTTGATCTCCTCTGCACTGCTTCGCCTGATACGTGCCGTCATTGGATGCCTCCTACAAGGTTTTAGCCATAACGTGCAGACTTCCAGGAAGGCTACCGTTTGATGCCTTACACACCTGCATTAGAGATCGATCAACCAACATAACGAGCCGAGAACGCATGCTAGCCTATCATTCTGCGCCCACACGTTGCAGAGTGGCCTCGATTGTCTTCAGAGGGTGAAGTATCGATACACATGAACCACGAGAGCTGGACAGCCTTCCCACTAGAATTGACAACATTACCGTAAGTCAGGGTCGTGTCTACATCCGCGAGGGTCAGGTAGGCTGGAGAAGGACATATAAGAGCACGTTTACATCCGCATCAATCAAGATGTGTTGATCCTTCCAAGAATCTACAGCTTCACTGCAATCATGTCTCTGTTATTGACCTTCGCCCAGATCATCCTCTTGACACTTGCGGTCAAGCCAGCTATAGGAGCTGATACAATACTTCATGCTGCTCGAAAGCATCGTTCGTTGTTGCCAAGATCGCTCGACTTGACGCCTCATATAGGACAACGAGCTCTGTATTACGGTACTCGTAGGTACATGCATTGTGTTCTCAGCTACAGCTGACCATGAAAGTGGACAACAACTACGAAGAGACTGCTGCTCGCATCTCGCTCACGCCTAAATTGCCAACTGTGACGATTGATGATTATGTCGATCATGTCGCATGGATGCGTTGTCAGGCTGGAACGATGGAGATACACTTCCGACATACAAGCACACTTGAGCACGCAGAGCAAGCGTGGTCTGGTAATGATTTCATTCTGATCACTTCAGAGTCTGTTTGTGCAGAGCAAGGCCATCATACCGCATTCGTGTAAGTGCACTACATGCCGTTCGTTATCGTGCTGATTATTGCAGTGCGACAGCTTACGACACTGATCACGATACCAAGATGATCAAGCTCAACATCACAGCCGGAGATCTGCGAGCCCTCAGTCATAAGGTGCATGTTGACCTGGGAGAGCACATTCTTCCCAGCCTTGCAAAACGACAACCTAGGCTCTCTGATTGAGAAGTTTCCGCTAGTCTACCCTCGATCTCGGCAACATCTTCGACTACTTCCATCGTACCAACACTGAGCACTTCCTTGACATTTCCAAGCCCGACTGAGACTCCTGTTGATGCTTCAGCCTCGCACAAGTGGGACTTCTCAAGGAAAGACTTCACGATTCTCCCTCCTGATCCAGTCATCGCAGCTCTGGTTCCGGCCAGTGATGTGAAGCATTTGACATTGAAATGTGTCGAATGTTCGTCAAAGGGTTCAGTGAGCATCAAGGCAGCAAGCTTTTCCATGGGAGACGATCCCGGCATAGTGACTTTCTTTCATAAAGACGGATATTTCCTATTGACCGCTGATCAAGTGCAAGCCCATGTTGAGCTCGATCTAGATTTACAACCTGGCTTTCAAGTAAATCTTGATGGTGCAGGAATCTTACCAGACTTACCATTGGCAGGAATCAGCGTAAGTTCCACATTATGGAAACACGAATATAGAGCTGACCGCGTTCCAGATCAAAGGTCTGGTCACCTTCGGATTAACCCTAGCACCAACATTCCCCATCAGTCTCACGCTCAACTCTGATATCAACATCAAGACTGGCTTCACTCTAACAGTATGCCAGCACAGGATATCATTATGCATCGTGACTAACGATGCGCTAGGTTCCTGACAACTCTACCTTATTAGTTAAGATAGGATCGGATCGTGGTGTAACTGCAAGTGGTTTGTAAGTGTAGAGATGGCTCGTCTCCGGGCTGTGGCTAACACAGTGATAGTGACAAGGCTGAATTGAAAGCATTGCCTTTTGATGTCTCACATCGTGACCTTGCGGTCTCGATCAGGACAGCCTTCCAACCTATTATCAAGCTGTCGGCTGGTGTGAGCATAGCAGACGCAACTGCCTCGGGCGGTATCGGCGTCGCTATGGATCTACCTTATCTGACGACAAACTTCACTCAGCTACACGATGCGAATGTGTCCTGCTTACCAGCAACAGATGGTAAGGGTAATGACTACTTTCACATCACTCGCGACGTCGGCATTGATGCAACAGCTTTCTTCCAGATCGACCTGGACGCCGAACCCGTCGTGGACTACAGAGTCGCCGAAGCATATCCAATCTTTGACGTGCCTGCAACACTTCCGTCATCTTGCCTGAAACTCTCGAAAGATTCCGCCTCGTTGATCGAGGCAAGCGCTGATGAGACTGGTGGTGGCACATCAGGAGTCTCTCGCATGGCTTCTGCATCAGTCACGACATCTACGAGCGTCTGGCTGTTGGCTATGCTCGCTGGTGGAGTGCTTCTTTGGGCGTGATGGCCGAAGCTGGTTGCAAGCTCAGTTTGTGTCTTGGATATACTTGACAGACTTGGAATTTTAATAAATATTGAATACTCAATCGTGGTAGGATACAATCGTGACCACTCAAAGCAGTTTACTAGCGACATCGTGCCCCTGATATAGCAGATCGACAAGCAGATGCCGAGTACTGACCTCGTTGTGATAACTCATGCCAACGGGATCGTAGTCACGTGATACTGATCAGCGCTGTGGTCAAGCTAGCTTCGCTGCTTCAAGATGAACTACCAGTAACCCAACAGCAGCACAAGAGCACTCCTGCTCCCTCGCACTCGCCTCGGACATTGTCATCGTAAGTGACTGGATACATCCATCATGAGCTGGCTCTGGGGTGGTAGCAAGAAGGATGCGACAAGCGGCCTTGATAGTGGTCTCCAAGAATATTTGAAAGAGGAGACGAGGAGACAACAACAGGAGGAGCAGGCAAGGCTGAACCAGAACAAGAGACTAGAGCAAGATGCAGAAGAGTACAAGGCACGAGCTACAGCAAGAGCCGCGGAAGAAGCTGAGCAGAGAGCCAATGCCAAAGTTCCTCCTCAAAGCCAGTTTCAGGATGGCCGATATGCAGAGTTGTGGAAGAACTATCGATCAGAGGAGCAGATAGTAGAGTCATCGATGACTAGTCACGACTATCTGACGAACGTATTGCAAAATTACAAGGACAGACAAGCAGCGATTGGCCGTGCAGCGATCGAGAATTGTGTAGTCGAGCAATTGGCACAGCGAGAATGCTTCATGTCTGGTTCCTGGTCACAACTGGCGACGATGTGTAGGACAGAGGCTCGAGCATTCAACAGATGCTATGAGATGCAAGGACGTTTCCTCAAGGCATTGGGATACTTGAGCGTGCCGGCATCTGCGGCAGAAGAAGAGAGGATACAAATGCATGCTGACAAGCTATACCATCAGATGCTTGAAAGAGAAAAGCAGGCTGGAGAATCTTCCACATCTGTCCACACTAACCTCATACCTGCAGACGAGGTCATCAAAGCGCTTGGTGAGAACTCTGTATATGCACAGATGAGGCAAAAAGCTGCAAGTGGTGGCAAGGCGGCTGAGCTTTCCGACTTTAATCGCAAGCAGCAGAGGGAGATCGTGGAGAAGCTGCGAGACATGACAGAAGCAGAGCGAGCAGTCGAGTTGCAGATGCTTGCTGCTGAGAAACGCGCTGACCGCAATGTTGTGCATCAGCTCGAGCTTGTATGGGCTCAGGAGAAAAAGGAGCGTGCTGCACGGAGAGACAAGGGTGAGGCCACTGTCGGCGACAGAATGAAAGAGGCCTGGGGTTGGGAGAAGTGAAATCAGTCCAAGCTCTGCATACACATCTCAGTCAGCTGCGGCATAGCAGGTCGAATGCTATAGAGCCACGCTTGGCTTGAACTCATTGGTAATTCCAGCACCAACGCCAATGTCGAGCTTGAAAACGCTTCCTTGCAATCGCACGCTGTCTGGGTACTTCTTCGGATCCTCCTCTTCGGCACTGCAGATATACAAAGTCTCTCCGCATATCACAGGACAGCTCACCTGTGAACAAGTCAGCAGAGCATGAACTAGGGAAGCAGTCACGTACACATCTGGTAGGCACGTTGACCTTTGCAACAATGTTGCCCTCGGGGTCTAGTCTCAACACCTTACCCGAGCCGAACATGCAGACCCAAAAGTAGCCCTCGGCATCGCGACAATGGCCGTCAGGGACAGCATCCTCGTATGGACTGGTAAAGAAGGTCTTTCCTTTATCTGTGGACAGCTTGCCCGAGGCAGCGTCATATGGATATAGAGTGATCTTCTTGGTGGGCGAGTCAGTGAAGTACATCGCTGTGTTATCAGCCGTCCAGCTCATGCCATTCGGAATGGTCAAGTCTGGTAATATGCGGTGCAAGGAGAGGTCTGTGTCGAGTCGGAACAGTAAGCCTGGTCTTGTCAGATATAGTATGGAGGCGAACATGATTTCCGTACCTTCATCTGTCACATTGCCCTCGACGACTACTGGGTCATTCATGGTGCCAACGAAGTAACGTCCTTGAACATCAACAGCACCTGTGCTCGATCAGCGCTAGCCATATGCCGCAAGAAAGAGAGCTGACCATCATTGCTTCGCATACGATGCTCTTTGTTGTCGCCTTTGCCAGGCTTTCCTCCTCCATCACTCTTTCTCTCTTCGTCGTTCCACATCTTCTTTAGCCATCTAGTCTTGCCAGTCTCCCGCTCATACAAACCATAGCCAAGCTTGCCACCAAAGATGAACTCCTTCGAATTGCCGGCAATGTCTGCGGTCGTCGATATGGAGAAGTCAAGTTCATGTTTCTCCAATGATGAAGGGCCTTTGTTCAAATCAACGAAGTATATGTGCTTCTTCACGATATCGACAAATCTCAAGCTGTTTCTTGATTTCTCCCAGAATGGTGCCTCACCAAGGCCGCAATCTGTCTTCAGCCATGGTTCTGTGATCGTGTACTCCTTGATCTCGCTTGCCATCTTTACTTACAGCCTTTACTTGAGACTATTGCATATCAATGCTCACATTGAGTGGTGAATGAGCTAGCTCGACAGATGCGATCCACAACACAAGCGTCATCATGATGTACGTCACCTACCTTGCACTCGAGTGTTCCAGCAAGCACCATTGAGCAGTCAAACTGGTATTGTGTGTCTCATGATACCTTGCAGTCAAGCATCAGCTGGCATGGCAGAATGATAGCAGCACGCAGCATCATACTCATGCAAGCACAACGGCGGTAATGTGATGTCGTGGTGGCCGGGTCAGCTCTGACAAAGCCTGCTGACAACACAAATACAAAGTCCTCGCCAATCTGTACGCTCGTGCTCAAGATCGACCTGGTACTTGCTTAGGCTTCTGAGGCAGCTGCAGCCATTTTCAAGGCATCGCAAGCGTTGCCCGAAGTGTGCATCCCATCTCACGCTCAGTATGGCACGCCGACAAACACAATGCGGACCTGGAGATCGACAGGACTGCACACTGCAGTAGTGAAGATGGGTCTGACAGAAACCATGCCCAATGCACTGCAGAATGTGTGCCTTGTGACCATCGCTTCATGAGACACGCTGGCGAGATGCAGAGATAGCTGCATGAGGCTTGCTGACCATCTGTCTTGTCAATCAGTGAGGTATATTTAGAGCAAAAAAGCATCTTGTTCCTACAATGGCCGGTTCCGGAAGGATGATCATGATACAGGCAGGGAAAGTATCGACAGTTCCAAGATCTGCGTAGTGCAGAAAGGTCAATCTTTGCCCGCACGAGGCGTCGACCAGGGGCTCAGCGTGTCGCGCACATGGAGCAGCTAGGATCAAGGATTGAAGGATCGTCCAAGCACCTTGCAACGTGGCGTATCAGTGATGACCAGCGGATGCCGTACGTGCTTGGACAGAAATGCGTGGTGGAACTGTGCCACCAACGTCAATGGCAGCAGCCTCAGTCCGTGAACCGACCCAGATACGGAATAATCGACCACTGTTTACCTCGACTCGTGTGCTCCGATATTGATGTACCGAGCAGATCCAGGTAGATGGACTAGGAGGAAGCTATCGAAAGGCCTCCCACGTGTCGACTAAGCGGGCGCGTGCGCGCGTTGCCTGCTTGCCACGTTTCGTAGTTGTGCCACCGATCCAGCCAACAAATTGTTTGCCGATCACATCATCGCATCACGAACCGATAACCTTTCGTGTCCACGACCCAATAACAGAAAAGTTGGTTGGGACCATTGCCAGACACGAGTGCTTTGGCGGACGATCTTGCTAGCCAAATCATCTCTTCGTACTAACTTCGTTGCGCTGGATGATAACCAGTGCTCCTACACAATGCACACCGGCTCATTCCACCACAAATGGACCGCTGGTCCGCGAAACGAGGCCATATCAAGGCAATCGTGGCAACATCGTGCTTCTAGTGGCTAGTCAAAGATTGAGAATCGACCAACTCGCCATCAAGCGCGAAAGCATCGACCATACCGGCAGTCTAGTCAATCAGATATCACCTGGAAATTCGAGTCAGGTTGTGTAATCGCGCAACAGCAAGGCTGCATTGTTCTTCTGGTAGCGAGCATTTTCGCAGTGAACTTTGCCTCGTGGCAATGATATCGATGTGGCGGCAAGGCTAGCATATATTGGGTTGCGTCGATCACAGGAAGCACGATGCGGTGAAGCGTGTCAACGACGAGAGCGAGGCGGTCAAACAAGTAATCAGACCAATCGCAGCATTGCCGAAAGCAGTTTTTATGCTGGCGTCACCGCTACAGCGAAGCCTGCAGCTGCATCAAGAGAATGCAATTGTCCTCTGGCTGCTGTACGACATGTGTGCTACCACCCTCGTGCTTCTATCCACCACCATGGATCCTGCTGAAGGCGCAATACTGGTTCCGTGCGTCGAGACAATCAATTTCTCCACAGACGCAATAGAACCAATCGCCTGACGCGACCAGCACGCCTCTTCTACTGATTCATTGCTTGCTGATCGCAATATTGTCTATGTCGGCCTGTGCACAAGCTTCGAGAAGGCACGATGACCAGCAAACTAAATGGCATCATTGCAAGATTGAAGTCTCATTTGGTGAAGCCGTTGTGGAATCGAATTTGCTGAAAGAGTCAACGGCACGGGATCATGCTCTTGTCGCGAGATTGATCGCTTTTCTAGATCGACTGGTTCGCAAGCATGCCCTCGATCATCGCTGGCGGGGACACATACGCACAAGCGGCCCCGACCAGGTTCGGGTGGAAGCACAGCCGATGGTGAGTGAGATTGTTGCTGCGCTTGAGAAGCCACGTCGGCCAACTCATTGTGCAGCAAGCACTGTCGCTGACAGTGCAGTAGTAAAAGGCAAGCAGGAAATGCTTGCAGCTGATCCAATGGCAATTCGTTCCACTACAAGCGAATCAGCTTGCGCGGTGAGAAGTCGAGAGCTGTACCTGCAAAGCTGCCCTGCTAAAATTTGAAAACGCACTCCTGCAGGCAGCCCGACCATGTGATCGTCGTTCGATGTGTGCCATCCTGCAGGTGACAGCCACTTGTGGCCAATGGGCTGCGCTACAGCTACGCCGCTTGACTCACGCCTCGTTATACCGCGCAAGAATGGACGCATCACAACTGGGACAGACTTTACCAACCACCACCCTGTTTGATACGCCGCACGTTCGCATGATACTCCTCGCTACGGAGATCGTTGAAGTGCGCCTCAGCCGCAAGCGAAGGATGACTTGTGATAATGGTGTGCTCACTCTGCCGGACCTGGCTCCTCCCCGCCTCATCCTCCTTCGTTACGAGCCATCAGAAATAACGAGAGGAACGATCCTTCAGGGTAGCTCAGCAGAAGCCGTGTCTCAACTGTCATGCAGATACAGGATGCACGCTGCACAACATGCTTTTGCTCCCGGAAGGTGATGCATGAGGCCTGCATGTTCTGCCTTCTCCATTTTGCCCAGTGCATCAATAAGGTCCAGCCAGAAGCCAACTCTCGTGACACCTATTGATGCCCAATGCGCTGCACAGCATTTTGCAGCAAGATTCACCGCAAGCTTGTTTGCACCCATTCTAATAGAACAAAAAAACAAGATGACACAGCAACCTCACCCCTGCAAGCGAGCTACCATGGATTGCCAAACTGCGCAATAGTTTATGGCGCCGCGCCTACAATTGCCTGCAGACAACATTGGCCTTGTTTTTGGTCCCATGTCTATATCACCTCATTACGGCAGGACTTGGTCGCACTTCAATGGTGTGCTTGACCTGCAGAAATGATCTTCGGATCTGCTTCTTACCATCTCCTGACTCGGCATTGTTTCACTTATCCCTTTCATCATGGCACCATGACACGATTGTGTGTTTCAGAGCCCAGCTTACCCACCTACAACGTAGCGATGCTACTGTGCTGCTTACTCTGCCTATGCAGGCATCCGGCAGTGGTGAAAGCCACATCCTAAAAGCACTCCCGGCAGGCATCGGAGAGGGTTAGTTCGCAACAAGTGCTAAAGGTCTAGCGTGCCAGGCCTGCAGATTTGACGACCGTCCCAACACAGTGGACGCTACAGTCTATCCGTTAGAAACTCTACTTTTCGCGTCTCGCAAGCTCGTCCATCAGATCTCGCAGCCCGCAAGCCTCCCCCGTAGTGCCTTGTCGCGGTGACGACTGCAAAGCTTTTCCTTGGCTCAATCACATTGCTTGCCCAAGACTGGACACTATACACCTCAACCTTGAACTCACGGCAAGCGCCTGCATACAGCGAAGGTGTCATGAGGTCTGGGCTCGACGACAATGACTTGCATTCGCGTCAATGCAAGCACAAAACGGCCACGGAGCCAGACCCAGGCATCTATCGACATTTCAATCAGATTGAACCACCTTATGCCCTAGCGTGGTGAAACAGCGGTGCCGATGGCAGATCGTCACTGTACATTACGAGCTGGGCCACTACTGGAAGCTATGTTTGCTCCGCTGACAGACAGCAACAGCCGCGTCGACTGCACATTCGCTCTCAGATGCGTCACCCACGCTGACACCACTCCCTCGCCTGCTCTGACCATCTGAGGCCATAACTTATCTCTGCTTGGTGCATTGACGATCTATACCCATCAGCTTGGGCGCACGCTATCGTTGCCCCCGTCGTTCCGCGCCTCTGGTGCTGCGGCATCCGCGGGCCTTGATGCCTCTAGGAACATAGCCTTGCAGGAAAGTCAGTTCTTGCTAACTGCTGCTGCGACTCTTCCCCCAACCCTGCGCAATGCAGCCATGAACCTATGTTGGCCATCGCCAATCTCGGTCGATTGGCACGCGAATCTGAGCACCCTCCCATACGACAGTCATGATGCGCATGAGCTCATGATGTCTTCACACTTAGCGGCAGTAAGAATCACTCCCACGCCTTGTTCTCTTGCTTCCTTTCTGCTCTGCACTTGTCCGAAGGCAACCCCTGTCACATCCACTCCCAGCCTATAACATCACTACAAGCCCCCAGCTCGACGTGTTAGGCCAATGCTTGTGGCCATAAACCGTCCTCACCTGCCCATACGTGCCTCTATTCGTGTCTCAAAGTCCTACTTCTGGACAAGCACCACAAACTTGATAAATATCACGCCAACCCGCCATCAGCGTGGCACGTCCCCTTTCTTGCGCTCGCCCCTCGACCACTCGATCTTCGCCTGAGACGCTCTGGCATCACACATGGTCCGTGGCACCTGAAAGTCAGTCAGCCGAAGCGTCACCTGAGCATCTGGAGTCACCCCATCCATGACAACTCATACAAGATCAAGACACTCAGCTCAGCGCCCTAACTAGGACGTCTGAGTGTGTCTGTACCAAGTCGTTCACCGTGGCTGCCATCGAAGCTTCATATCATTCCTTACAACATCATCAACACTTGTTTGAGAATTCCCAGCGCCACTCTTCTGGCGCTTTTCCTACCTCGACACCCGAGAGCAATCTCTGGTCGCGCAGACCTGAGAAACGATCATTTCAGCCTGCTGGTCTACATACCTCATGGTCTGGTTTGCGCGGCCAGAGTGAGGTGGATGTGAGCAGGTTGATGTCGGATCGACCCAACGAATTAGCTCGAGATTCTACGACTGGTCCAAGTGATGCAAGTACGAGTGTTGATCGCTCTCAACCTAGTCATGTACCTTCGCGCTCTGCTCCCGTGAGCGCGATCCAAGCTCGTCCATTTGAGCTTCCTCCTCTGCCGTTGGCACCTCGACAAAACACAGTCTCTGCAGCGCCCTCACGATCTGCTAGCTTCTCAAATATACTTAATCCTGCGAGTCATACCGAAGACCAGATCCACGGACGAAGGAGAAAGGCATCAGAGCTGAGTTCACCAGCAATTTCACGACCACAGTTGCCACCTATTTCAGCAGAAGCTCAAGCACCAATTGCAAGCAGTCCCAGTCTCTCTGCTACAATTGCGCCAACTTTCTCGCCGAGTCTACCTCAAGCTAGAAGGATCCTTACTCCCAGATCGCCACACCGTGCCGCAAGTTTGAGTCAGCTGAATGCGCCGGTCGTCGATGCGCAGCTCTCACCATTTCCTCCCTCCCCAAGGTCAAGGACATATGCTATCGAGCCCGGCCGAGCTGGGGTACCTCCTCTGCCGACGCCAGTGATCAGTGCTCGACCCTCGTACGCTCATACACCACCAGTTGGACGATCACGACCGTCGATAACTCCTAGACCAGTGGGCGAACGGGCACGATCGGTCAGTTTAAGCCCCAGATCAGGCTACGCAAACCGCTTCTCGCCCTTGCATACGTCGTCGAAATCAGATGCTGTTCCTACTCAAATTCAGCCTGTGGCTACGCCATTGATACCGAGCTATGGCCTTGAAGATCAAGCTGAGCCATACGGCTCGTCTCTGATGTCTGAGCGACGCACGAGCAGTATTCCGATCAGCTCTTCGGCTGGACAAAACGCATTCCAGATGATGACCTTGCAAACTACTTCTGGCGCCGTACAATTACCAGTGGAAGTTCAAGCAGCATCACGAGTTGCAGACGAGAAACGAAGGCGCAATGCTGGAGCCAGCGCACGTTTTCGAGCAAGGAGAAAAGAGAAAGAGAAGGAATCCTCAGTCACAATCGCGAAGCTGGAAATGCAGGTAAAGGAGCTCAGTGATGATGTCGAGTTCTACAGACGAGAACGAGGGTATCTTGCTGGCATCGTCTTACAAGTCCCAGGAGGCGAGCGACATTTTCCTCGTCCTGTCTCGCCTCGTCACCATCGTCCTGCTATGAGCATATATATCGGCCACAGCAGGAGTACGAGCGCTGGCTACATGTCAGAGCCCCCAAGTCCTGGTAATGGCCGTAATGTTCGACGACGAACGTCAACGATATCACTATCGATGCCAGATCAAACTCCCATGCCTGGCCCATCTGGCTTCGCAGGGCCACGCTTTGACATGCCGCCTATGGCTGGACCACAGTCGCAAGTGCGACCATCATTGCCAGGGCCAGCATCGCTCCTTGCACCTGCACCTGTTCCACAAGCACACATGCCACCAGAGTCCTGGTCAGCATACAGTAGCGGACCACCATCAGCTGGACCAGGAGATCCTCGTCGCCAGCAATGAGGAGTTCATTTATTTCCTAATATCTGCATCTGCGATGCACGGGTCAATCTAGATTGAGACGGTCAAATCGAGGAGTACTTTGGGTCTGGTTCTTTGGTGATACCCTTCACGGCGGTCAGTTTGAATACATTGTCTTTACACAGCTATTGCATCGCGTCAACATCAGGCAGCAACATCAAGCAAGAAAGACTTGCTTCTGCCTCAACACACTGTATATAGAAAAATCGTTACATGACAAGTCCCAAGACATGCAGCAACACTGCTTCCCACAACCCTTCGTTTCAGCTGTCCTTTGCACAACTATGTTGAGGTCTCATGCACGAGTAGCTTTCCCACTAAATCATGCAGCAAGAAAATGACAATATTCCGCATTTCTCATTCGTCGAGCAAGCGCCTATGGTTGCAGGCCTCTCAAACTCTGGCAAGGCTGCATGAAGGAATTCGTGCTAAAACAGCTTCGCAGGTAGCATTCATGCACGTACATGCCATTGAGTAAGCCGGACGCCAGGCCTGCATGACAGTGGATTTGTCTGCAAAGCCGTACACTAGACTTCGCGTGGCTGATCCGTCATAGTGATCTGGTCATCTCTAGGCTGTTCTGGCTACGAGATCGATCTTCAAACGTCTGCAGAGTAAGCAGCATGTTTTCGGTGATGCTGTGTACGAGCGTCAGACCAACGAGTCTTGGCGAACATGATCCGTGCTCTGAACAAGCAAAAAAGTATCGAGGAACCAGCTGTTCCCGAGAGAATGGAATGAACATGCAACGGTCGTGACAATCATATTGTCGATCTCGTGACGTACTCCGAGCTCCGCAGGTCTCAGAACGGGTAATGGACGAGCAGTCCTGTTTCTCGTCTCGAAGTGCATAAACTCTGCTTGTACTCTATAAGGTGAGGAAATCCACTTCCGCAGGTCGTTTCAGCGTATTTTCGCATTCACCGCTCTCCCCTGCTTGCTTCTAAGGTACTTGTTGACCGCAGGAAGCAAGAGCCGGAGGATTCGTTTTACAGCGAAGCACGTGCATAGGCTTTATCGCCTGTGAACTTTAATTCAGTAGCATCAGGATGTACTCTGCCAAGTTTTTTGCTTCACCGACCTCGCCCCACTCTGATTCGAGAGGCTGGCTGGTTCGTGTTGGTGATCCAGATTATGTGATGAATGTAAGCACGAAGGTTGTAAGCTGCAGCATTTCGTACATGGTGCATATGTGATGAACCGCATCCTTGCGCAGCTGTGGTTGTTCTGGACGACAATGTATCAACGCATAGCTCTGTCTGCGTACATTTATGCACGTTGCCAATGGAACAGCTATACGACCTGATGGAAGTTATCGCAGTCATTGAATCTGCGAATGCCATGATGGTGAATGGCTTGCATTGCTGTTGCTGTGCCTGACTTGCTTCAAGCTTGTTCGTCCTGCTGCTCGCCATCGACATAGACATCATGCTTGCAGCATGAGTGTTCGGCTTCGAGCACGAAAACAGTCCAGCACTTGGATCAGTAATAGTCTCGACGTTACCCGTTCCGCTTTGTCAAGGCGGCGATATTGGTGATCAGATCATCGATATCAAGATCATCTTCGACATTATCAACTCTCCTACGTACTCGCTTGGCAGCCTTACCATTTGCCTGCGAGCGTGTGCTTGTGACTGACGATGCTTGTCGAGGGTTTGCAATATTCTGATTTAGTACGGGCTTGTCCTTGGCCTTCGATGTCAGTATGACCTTAGGCTTGGTCTCCGAGACCTTGATCTCTCCCTGCTGTGAAGTTTTTCTCGACACCAGCTTCCGTGCGTCAGCTTGGTCGACCTGCCCACTGACTACGCCGCTGTCGTGCTGTATCTTCGACTTAAGATTAGCTTCCCTGGCCGCTGGATGTGTGGTCGCTCTTCGTGGGAGTGTTTTCGGAATGGCAGCAGATGCCAGCGGATCGTCTTCATCGTCAACGAAGTTCATGAGCTTGGCCTTGGCTGGTTTACTGCTTTTCTGAGTACCTGCCACGACCCACGCTTTCGACTTAGAGCCCTGTTGTGTCTTAGCTTGAGCTGGAGACAGCATGCTGTTAGCATCGATAGGCTGCAAAGCAGATCTTGGCTTCTCGTTAGCTCTCTGAGCGCCTTGTACGAGTCTCGCAAGAGGCTGAAACCGGTCAGCATAAAGCTGCGCTACATCCTTTTTATCCTTCTCATTCTGCTTGACGATATGGTTCGTTGTCTGGCTTCTAGATGCGGTTGTGGCTGTCTGCTTAGCATGGTGCTTTGAGCGAGGACATGCTGGCGAGCTTTCTGAGTTTGGCTCACTGGGTTCCTTGTTGATTTGTGAAGTTTTTGGACGTGACTTCTTCCGGCCAGTCTGAGGCTTCTGCTTGGTCTCGGAGCTGCTCTCTGTCCGAACTGATACCCTTGGAGCTTCTGGGACCAGCACAGCAGCCACGTCTGACTTGACCTTGGTCACACCCTCCGTGCCTCTGCTCGATGA
>JAOQMK010006230.1:2102-17921 GCA_027564415.1 Erythroxylum macrophyllum
CAAAAAGACTAAAATATTCAAGTAGTCTCCACTAATTACATTATCATCATCATCATCATCATCATCATCATCATCATGATTATTAATTTTTTCATTATTATTATGTAATAATGTGGATTCTTTAAGGATATTTTTGTCCGACATGTCCTTAATTTTATTCCCAACCACTTTGAATATGATCTTAGAATAGATAAAGATAGGAGAGGTGATGAGTTTACTTATTCTCAAACTCAAGAAATAAGTAAACCCTTGGATTATATATTACGTATGTTTTCTTCAACCAAACAAAGGAATAAATTACTTTTCAAAAAAAAACAAAGGAATAAATTATTACTAAAAATAGATTAGGAATGGAATGGTTATTCCAACCAAACACCATGTAAGTGAACAATGGCTTCCTCTTAGACAATGGTTTTAAGAGGTTCCGGTTCCTGTTTGAGACTTAACACACTAAAAGGGACCAATGGTCCTTCCAGAATCTGATGTTTTTCCTATTACCAACCTATTATCATATATTTTCCTGAATATAGCTTATGATTTTGAGAATATTAAGGAAGGTGGTAGAGGCGTTTTCAGGGATCTGGAGGGTCCATAAATTTTCATCCTTGATGTAATAGCTATTAAACCATCTAACCCATAATGAATTTTCATCCTTGAGAAGTCTCCATGCTTTTTTGGCAACCAATGTTTTGTGGATTACCTTAATAGGTATAAAGCTCAATCCACCTTGCCTATTAGGATGCATACTTCACTTCAATTAACTTTAACTTTCACAACTTCCTTTATTTCCCCATTCCATAGGAAAGATCTGAAGGTCTTCTCAGTCTGTTTGATGATAGAGCTTAGGATTGATAAATGGGATACCCAATAAATATAAAGGGAGCTCAAAATTGAGGAGATTAGCTGAGGCCTTCTAGCCATTGATAAAGATTTGGAAGTCCAATTTAGTAATCTTTTGCCTATCTTCTCTAAAATGGGTTTGAACTTTGTTGGCCTTGGTTTCCTTGGTGAAATAGGAATTCCCAGATATGTTAACGATAATTGATAGATTTTAATGCCAATAATACTTTATAACCAAGGGCTCATAAGGTTTGCCTTACTTGATAAGTACATGCCATTTTTCTCATAATTGACTTATAACCCTGACAGTCTACTGAACATCTTAATGGTTGTGATCAAGGTGGAAATAGAGTTACTATCAACTTTTAAGAATATTAACAGGTTGTAAAAAAAACTCAAATTGATTATCTTTTCCTTTCAACACTTAATATGATACTTGAAATCAGTAAATCTCTCCACCACCCTTTGAATGAGTCTATTTAATATTTCCATTGCAACTGTGAATAGGTAAGGGGATATTGAATCCCTTTGCCTCAATCCTTTGCAAACTTTTGACTAATTGGAAGGAACCTATTTACCAAAATGTTGAAAGACGTCGTGGTGATAAACTACTTAATACATTGAACATAAACCTTAGGAAAATCAAAATCTCTCTGTCCGTTTAGGATGAATTGCCAATTTATAGAGTCGTAGGGTTTTTGCAAGTCAATTTTTATAGTGCAATTTTTACTAGTCCTCCTTCTATTGAAAGCTTTCAATAACTCCTGAACAATGTCATTAAGGCCCATGTTGCTCCCCAATGTGATTAGGCATTACTAGCCTAAGTCTATCAACTAAGATCTTTGCAACTATTTTGTAAATTATGTTATATCAAGCTATGGGCCTATAGTTAATGACTATACTCTGTTTATTTCCTTTAGTGACTGAGGTTATAAAGGTATAATTGAATTCCTTTAACATCTTCCCCTCTCTAAAGAATTCCTCAATAGTCTACTAGTCGTTTCACCAACCATATTCCATGTCTTATAAAAGAATAAAACATTCATATTATCAGGGCCAGGTTCTTTCTGAGGGTTTAAGGACATAGGACATATGTGAATTTCCTTCGTAGATACAGGTTAGGATATAAATCTTTTCTCCTCTGATGAAATTTGGTCTTTCACTATTTCCTCAAGTAATGTAATTAAAGAAGTGACATTCAAAGGGGAACCAAGGTGCTGGAGTAGAGGCCCACGACTTCCTCAATAATTTTGTTCTAGCCAGCTATTAAGGTACCATTATTCTGAAGGCTGATGATTCTATTTAAAGCCTTCCTTCTTGCTACTTTTCTATGAAAGAATTTTGTGTTCCTATCCCCATCTGTTAACCAGAAGACTCTTGATCTCTGTTTCAACAAGGATATATCATGGTTGAGAGCCTAGGAATACTCTCTTAGGGCTAGCCTTTCTTTCTCCCTTATGATAGGGTTACTAGGATCCGGGTAGAGTTTCATTTGTGCTTGAGTTAATATTAACATAAAAGACTCCAGTGGGACTTTCTGTCTCTAATTATTTTCTTATTTAATTTTTTAGCTCATTCTTTATGCTCTTCAACTTGCTAGTGTATATATATACTATTTAGTACCATAAACAACCCTCTCTGTATAGCCTCTTCAAATCCCTCAACCTCTCTGAGATGATTATTGAATCTGAATGAGATTTTTTCTGGGTTCTTTATAATGACATATATGACCAATGATAAGGGAATGATCAGAAAGAATAGACTTAGGAAATGATACCTTACTTTAAGGGAAACCCTATAACCATTCAAAATTCACCATGCTTCTTTCAAGCTTCTTTCTAAGGTACCATTCACCCTTTTGTTTATTGCTCTATGTCTAGAAGTTATCCTTGTAAGGCAGGTCTAGAAGCTAGGTGTCCCTTATACATAGCCTCAGGTCTTCAATATAGTTTCTGATACGTATATTGCCTTCAACCTTATTTAAATCCCTTGTAGCATTAAAGTCACCAATGGCTAACCATGGCTCTTGCATATTGGTTGCTATTCCCCTTAGATTATTTTATAAGGGGATTCGTTGGAAATTTTGGTTAAACCCGTAAATCATGATGATATAACACTCAATATATTCTTGTAAACTCCTTATTTTGATGTGAATCATTTGGTCCATAATTTGAACATTTAGAATATTGAGCTCCTCTGCATTGTAAAGAATTAGGATTCTCCTATTAAGGTGATGACTATAATTATCGATCATCTTCTACTTATTATGCAAAAGATTGAGGAGATTGCATTTGTCCTTTTTTATTTTGGATTCTAAAAAACAAAAAATGCTTGGATTATTCTCCTTCATAAACTCAAAAATACTTTGTTGCTTTATGGGGGAATTGAGACCCCGTACATTCCATGCAACAATCTTCATGTTTCCACAGTTGAAGACCCTCTTCTTTCTACTTGATCTTTTTTTGTTCATATAAATTTTGAAGGTTTCCTCCTCCTCCCTTTCTATCTGATAAGATATTTGAGTATGTTCAAGATGGATAAGAGAGCTGTTATCCTTACTAGTAGTGTGTGAGGGACTGGAGGAATTGGCTTCTTATGCCTTTTGGGCTTACTGGCTTGACTTCTCTAAAATAGTTTTTTCCGCTATAATGTTTTGTTCGAAACTGGTTTCAAGGATCTAATGACTTGATTCTCCATTAGCCTTGAGACTTCCCTCTCCTTCAAGATATAAAAAATCTCCATTTTTGAATATTCTACTTGTTGGTTTCCAGATTCTGGTCACCTTTGGTTTGGGCTTCCAAGAATAAGTCACTTTGACCACATCTTGAACCAATTCCATGCTACTATTGAAATTCATAATAGGGATTTCATCAGACAGATCATAAGTAGAGTCAACTGAGATGCAGATTCTAACATAATTTATGCGCTTAACCTCAGCCATAACTTGGACTAAGCATTTAGGTTTCCCTATGTAACTTGCTAAATAGCTTAAGCCTTTAGTAGTCTAATATTCAAGTGGAATACCTTGTATACCAACCCAGATAGCGATGATTGTAGATTTGATATCCAAGTTTCCATGTCTAAAGGAACAATGGTTTGTTCCAAATGTGTCAGAGACAATCCTCAACTACCTTTACAACTTAGTCTTTACTAGAAAACTTAAAACTAAAAATATCTTCCTCATTAACAAGTATTTCTACAGGCCTATAATTCCTCCAATTTGCATTAACCAAAGACTTCATAGTCAAGAATAAGACCCTCTTATCCAGGAAGAAGACCATCTGTCAACACCCTCTTTTAGAACATTTAAAGGAGGTGTGATATGTGTTTAAATGTTGATTCATTTTTTCTAATAAAGTTAGTGATTAATTCCTTAAAAATGCTTAGGATACTCACTTTGAGTCATATTTGATTTTAGGTATAGTTTGGAAGTGAAGGAGTTAAGGATTCTTAGAGATTGAAGAAGGGAATGAAAGGCTAAACCGCTCAACATCTGTTCAGAGGGGCAATTAAGGCTGAGGAGCACATTAAGCATATCATTATTACGTATTGTTTTCTTTCCCTCTTTTTGGATTGTTTACGTTATTTTGTATGGATTGCATGAGAATGATTTTAATGCTTTATTGAATCATTTTTTTATGGAACCCATAGCTAGAACTTGAATATGATAGATAATAGTCTTATTGAAGGTCATATATGGCAAATAACAGTATTAAATCGTTAGGGATAATGTAGCATAAGTTAAATAATTCAAGCTTGTATGATTGTTGCTTAGATTGGTCACTTTTCTCACTTGTAATGTGGCTGTTCGGATAAACTTAAAGAGCTTGTTCTAGGCTTCCCAATAGTTAGGGTTAATTAACAGGCTCTTCTTGATTAACTACAACCTAAGGAAAAATTGAAATTAACAGAGCTTGTTGTTAATTCACGATCAATAGTTTTAAGAGAGGTATAAAGGAGATAATTCAATGACATATGCAAAATTGTGCTTAGGCTGAGATTAAAGCAAAGAACCGAATTTCAACTTATTCATCAACTTTATCACTTTACTGCTATTTAATTTGACTTGTTTTTATAGATTTAATTTTACTTTGGTTTCTAATTTGCTTCAAACAAAAAAAACTCTTTGGTTTACTTATACATATAATTGAGGAAAGTAACTGGAATTAATCTCTATGGGATTGACATGGACTTACCGTTATTTATAATTTTAGTTTAGTTATTTTGGTAGCATTATGACGACCGATCAAGGTGCTACTACATGTTGTTCTTAGGATGAAGATGGTGGTGAATAGAACAGTTTTGAGTTAGATTTTGATTCCCCCACCACTTGAGTCCATATACATCTAGTCATAGAGGGTTGTGATTATAAGATTAACTCATTTTGTTCAATGTTTTCAAGTGGCAGTGGATCAACTAAGGCAGACTTGGAACAAGGCTTTGGGGGCAGGGGTTGGAAAATCATCTTCAGTACACTACCTAAGGTCTGTTGCATTGTGTATGGGAGGCATAGTCAAGCTGCTGATTCAAAGTTCAGAAACCATAAGTTCTGAAAATAGAAACTCTCCTTTCCTATGGAAATACCTGAAAGTATGAATTGCATTATGTTTTAGGGCTTAATTTTATATGTATTTAATTATTAATTCAATCGTTTAGTATGCGTTTAGGTTAGAATTGTGTTTATTTGTTAATTATTTATGTTTAAGTGTTTTTATGGGTTAGTACAAGTCTTTAAACTTAATTATTATATTTTTGAGGTACTTTGATGTGTTTGTTAGTGTTTCAGGGTCATCATTGAAGAATGGAGAAGTTTCAGAGACACTTGGGCTGAAACAATGACCCACAATCGTGGTACAACATGCTACTATCGTGACAGAATCACTGGAGTTAGCCCACAATCGTGGCCCATATGGCACGACCATGACAGAAGCCCAAGGTACAGCCTAGGATCGTGGCTTGACTACCACGATCGTGACAAAAGGCTTAGATGTGGCCCACAGTCGTGGCCTGTGTCGAGCAAACACTCAAAAACGTCAAGTTTTGAGGGAGTTTCTGGACCTTTCGAATCCCGAAAAAGCCCTAAGGCTACCAGAACACAAAAGGTATATAAAGAATAAGACAAAGAAGATGAGGAGCTTTTGCATCAACCATTTTTGGAGAGAAACCCTAGAGAGAATTGTTTAGAGATTGAGAAAGAGAAGAAGGAAGAGAGAAGTGGAGAAGAAGCCAACATCATCATACTTCCCAGCTCAAAAGTTTCTGATGTTGTTACCTTCCTTCTTTATTCAGAATCGTATTTCTTGTTATTCTCTATTTTTATTATTGTATAGAATTGGAAATAGCAGTTTGATGATATGATTGTGAATGTTGCGATGTTCTATACTTACCTCCGGGTTTTTTTTAATCTTTGAATTAATAAGATCTTATTGTTTTATGTTTATTGGAATTATTGTGATTGATTTCTTTGATTACATAATTCAGTAATACACTAAGAGGGTGAGTTGAATGAAAAATAATTAAATTGGGCTAACAAGAGTTAGGGGAATTAATAAGAACGAGAAATTAATCAAATCGGTAATTGTGTGAGGAGAGATCTTAGATAGGATCCCGATAGTTTATTGGACAACTTTAGATCTAATTAGGGTTTTGGATAGATTGTAAATTAAGAAATTGTAATTTTCCATAATCTAATTAGGGTTTATAATTTAGGGTTAATAGTTATAACTCGAGAGAGAGTAATCAACCATAGGATCGTCTAGGACCAGTAATCTGATATTTCATAATTGATTAGGTTAGCATTAAAGATAGGTCAAAATTCTCCTTTCTCTCAATTGATAGTTCCTTTAGGTTGATTCTTAAGTATGTGTTGTACTTGCCTTAGTTTTGTTACATTTGGAACTATTGCAAATTGTTTTGGCCTTAGATTTTAGGATTAGATTATCCCTCCTTATGGGATCGACACCTTAGATACTACGTGAACGACCCATATGCTTGCGGATTAGCGAGGTTATTAATTAGAATTTACACGCATCGGAAAACCATGATCAATACCAAATTACCCTTTGGATAGATCCAAAGGTTGGCATCCATATAAGGTCACAACAATTAAGAGTTTCAACTTGAAATGGATAAATTCTACGAAAGAAGAGGTTTGTGAATGAAATGCCTTTGTCTTCATGTTTGGTTCAAAGGTTCCTCTGAATAAGCAATGCCATTTCTGCTATTTTGACATCAAATTTAGTAAAGTAGTAATATACAATAAAAAAAGGAAATAGAACTTATAGAACTAAAAAAGTAAAGTAAGAATGTTGACATAGAAATTAACATAAAATTTAATAAAGTAGGAATGTGCTAGTACAAAACTAAATAGGAAACTTAAAGTTTATAATACATATGCAAAAATGTACTTAAAATGAGAAATTTTAAGTTCAACCTGACCCATTGTCTAACTTAAAGGTTTATAATACATTACATAAACTTGTTGTTAAAAAAAGATTTTTAGTTCAAGTTTTATAAATGTTGTAACCAAAACTTTCGTAAAGTTTTATGCCTTTATAAGTTTACTCTTATTTAAATAGGACTAGTTGTTTATATTACTTCCATAGTAGCCTAAGAAAAAAGAAACAAAAGATTGACTATTTTTAGTTATTTTTATCAACAACTATAATTTAAATGCTTTGTTTTTTTAGAAAATGAATAAATTATATTAACACTAGTAAAAGCTAGTTCAATATTACAATGAGTTCTATGTCACTGACTATCTATCAGTATACAACATTATTAGAAAAGCTAATAAGGGATAAAAACATTTTAGATCAATTACAAGATCAATACACCATATTAATTATAAGTTACATATGTTTTTCATATCAAGTGAGAGTGAATTTTGTGCATATTTTTGCAATGACAGTAGCTCTAATCTAATTGAGTATCTTCACACCTAGCTGGTACTTGTCCTCCTTAGTATTCTTGTACAATCTGCTTTTTTTTATATTTCCAAATAGTGTAAATGGTGTTGGTGAATGCGACTTTGACTAATATTTCATTTTGCTTTCTATTTTTTGTGTTGTTGATGAATTAATTCAAAGTTTCCTCTCATTCATATGTGTAATTGTCCACTACAATCATATGTACAATTCTACTCCAAATTGCTTTCAAATAGCTACGTAGAAAGAACAGATGATTTCTATCTTCAACAACTTCTTTAAATAATTCACAAATTGATTCATTTGTGCCAAACCACCTACTCTTGGTCCTAATCTTGTTTTTAATCACTGGCCAAGTGATTAGTGAGGCTTTAGGATTTAGAGTTTGTTTCCATAAAAGGTTATAATAAGGAAAATGTAATAATCAGCTTATGAAAATTTTGTGACAAGGTTTATTTGTGAATCCTCCACTCTAATTGAGGATTTAGATGATAATGTATTCTCCATTCCTTTCAGACAACTATGGTAAGTGTTTAATAAGAGTACGAAAGCTTCCAAATTCCTATACCAATCACCATTCAAAATTAGAGAGGATACTTTAAGGTTCAAAGGAATTCTGTTCCTCGATTGGCTGATATCATATCTTTGTATAAAGGGGCTTGAATCTAACGAATTTTTAAACAAAAACCATGTATTTTCTCTGTTTCCCAGCTTATGTTTAATCCTGGGGTAAACCATATCTCTCAAGTTGAACAGTTGATTGAAAATCCAAGAAACTTCTCTTGTACCTGTAATCTACCAGAAGTTTATATTTTTAGGATGGTATTCATGGATCCATTTGATCCATAGACCCTTTTTATCTGTATAGAGTCTCCAAATTCTCTTACACATCAGCACCTTTTGCATTGATGAAATAGAGATAATTCCAGGTCCACTTTGTTTCTTCGAGATAGTGATCTCTACGTATCATGTTTTTGTTACATACCATTAAATCTTTAACGAACCAACCTTCAATGCTACTAATCCTCTGCTATCTTCTTCGAGCCTTTTTTTTTGCTTCTTGATGTTAGACACTGAAAAGTCAATCACAAGAATTAACATCCTTTGAGGAAGTGTTGATTCTCCCCTTCTTGGGGCAACTAGTAGCTTATTCTCGTGAGCTCTTTCCAGGTTGTCTAGCATTTACCTGTGCCTGATTCCTTACTTTCACTCGGGTTTTCGAAAGTTTCATTCTTTAACGGTTTGGTTTGGGTTTCTGCATGATGAAGATGCTGTTGGCTTAAGTATATACAACTCTTCGTGTGTTTTTCTATGTGTTTTTGCTTTTAAGGTTTTTTGTGCTTTTTCTTTTGAGTTTTTTTTGTGCTTGCTCCAGATCCGTATTGCGTTTTTGTGTTCAAAGATTATTCCTATTGTGGGATTTACCTCTTAGGTTTACATTGTTTAACTCACCTTGTGTTTTATTTGGGTAGGTCTAGTTGGTTATTCAGAAAGCTAAAGGTTATGTATCTGGGTATATATTGTATGGCCTTCCTCTTCCGTTTGTTGCTTTGCATAGTGAGATTATTGTAGGTTATGGATTTGGGTTGTTGGTTCCTATCGAGTTTTTTCTCTTTTTGTTTCTAGCTATTACACTCTTTTGTTGTGGGAAAGGAATATTACAGTCTTTATCAAGCCTATGAAGGTCACCTTCCATTTCTCTTCTCGACTCTTTAGCTTTCACTCAATAGGTTAAGCCATGGGGTGAATGTCCTACTCTCTCTCTTTCTCTCTAAGTTTTTATTGTTAGAAATCACTGACGTGTCAGTGTTCCTTCCATACAAACATACTACCTTGGATTCTTCTTTCTCCTAACAGACAGTTCTTTAGTATTTCAAGCTACGTGAAGACATATTTGGGGATTTGTTTTTGTGTCATAAGAAGTTGACAACACCTAGTATTTTAGACTGTTGTTTTCCTTCACATATTTTCTTATAGGTGGTGAAGTGGATTTTTCTATGATATACAAACAAGCTTGTCTTTAATTTTAGTCCCAGCTACCCGTATGAGGTTATGGGTTTATAAAAGATCTAGTAGCGATATCACTATCACTAGCTAGTTGTTTCATCTTTATTTCTATATACGTTATGACTATTGCTTTTAATTCTTGAATGCAACTTTATTATGACTATTGGTAAGGTTTGATTTATACGTGATTCCCCTGATGTGTGCGTCTTGTTGATAAGCTACGCATCCCTTTTGATTAGCCGTTAATGTTTTTATTCTTTTTTTTATTATTTTGATTATTCTTATTATTTGTATTATTATTTCTTCTCTTTTGTTAGTCGTTTTTGGCATTTAGTGGCGATTATTGTAGAAACTAAGCTTCCAAGGTTGTGTTTGTCTAGTAGTATAATCTTCTTTTTTGGCTACCTGTATTTGGGGGATCTAGGTTCTACTTGTAGTATTCTAGCTCGGTAACGGTCTTGTTTTTGAATTCCTATACGTATATTTCCTACTTCTTCTATTTATTTTTAGTTTTGCTAGTTTCTTTCCCTAGTGGTCTATTAGCCGAGCCTAGTGGATTAATAATTTTTTTACTCTAATATCCCCTTACCTAAGGTATTATTCTCTCTAGACTTTTTTTTTTAATTTGATAGACTCTAAGGACTTTTGGGAATAACCTCCTTGGACTTGTGGGGGCACTGAGTTAGGAGGGATGGCTTTGCATATTGAGCATAGAATATGGAACACTTTGTCGATGCATTCCATGTGTGAGAATAAAAAAGCAGTTGATAGAATATGGATAGGTTTTTGGAACATTGTGACCCTTACAGGGAAGTCTCTAGAATTAGTAGAGATTTTTGACATGTATAAGATACATAAGCATGCATCTATGAGACAAAGTGGACAGGGGCTAACATGAAGGAGATTAATGGGTTTAAATTATGGTACTCGGGGGTTCGAGAAGATAAAATGTGGTAGGTTGTGAAGGAACTTATAAATCAAGTGGTGGAGATCAAAGACACAAATGATAGGATTATGGTCGCTAAGATTGTGGTTAGCAATGTTGTTCTCAATATAGTGTGTGAGTATACACCTCAAGCAGGTTTGGATAAACAATAAAAATGACAATCCTAGGAGGAACTAAATGAAGTGATTCAACATATCCATACTAATGAGCAAGTTATCTTAGGACGAGACTTTAATGGTCATATAGGGGCAGTTTTGGACCGATATCTATAGACTCATAGCAGTTTCAAGTACAACGCTAGGAATGATAATGGAATTGCCATATTGGACATGGTGGTAGCGTTTGAGTTAGTGATAGCAAATTCTTTATTCAAGAACAACGAGGAGCACCTGATGACTTTTAAAAGTAGCACCACCAAGACTTAAATTGATTACTAAGAGGTGTATTAAAATTAGAATGTGGCATTTGAAAGGGGGCAAGGTGGAACAATTTAAGGATAGAATAAGAAATCGAGCCAAATGGACATTGAGAGGGGATGCTAATCAAATGTGGGAGGAAGTAGCAACTTTGGTACAGGATACTGTCACAGAAATCTAAGGAGTTTCTAAAGGGTCTAGGGGAGGTAGGATGGAATCTTGGTGGTGGTATAAAGATGTCCAAAAAAATGTGAAGGCTAAAAAGAGAGAATACAAAGCTTTATTGGAACGTATAACAGAGGCAGAAAGAGAAGCTAATAGAGAAAGGTACAAATTAGCAAAGAAAGAGGCAAAGAAGACAGTTTCAGTGGCTAAAGGTGAAGCTTACGAGAAATTGTATAGGAGTTTGGACACAAAAAAGGGAGAAAAGGAAATTTTTAAGTTGGGAAGAGTTAGGGCACAAAAGACGAGTGACTTCGACCAAGTTCGTTGTATAAGAGATAAAGTAGGGCAGGTGCTCATAGAGGCAAATGCCATCAAGAGTATAAGGTAGAGGTACTTTTATGGCCTTTATAATGAAGGAATAGCGGACAACATATTTTCAGGTGACCTCAACAAGTTTAAGAGTTTTCGTAATTGGTCTCAGTGTGAACGGATCACAAGGAAAGAAATTAAAAAATATTTGAGGGAGATAAAGAGTAAAAGGACAGTCTTGATTGGTTAGTCAAGCTTTTTAATATAATCCTTGAGTCCACCAGAATATCGGATGAAAGGAGATTGAGTAGTTAATTCTTTTATACAAGGCTAAAGGGGACATCTAAAATTGTCACAACTATAGAGGCATAAAACTACTTAGCCACACTATGAAGTTATAGGAGAAGGTAATTGAGAAGAGAGTTAAAAAAGTGATTTCTATATTGGCCAACCAATTTGGCTTTATGCCTGGAAGGTCCACAATAGACGCGTTATATCTCTTTCGCACATGGTTTTTATTGATTTAGGGAAGGTATATGACAGGGTTTTTAGGGAAATCTCATGGAGATTAAAGGAGTTCCTATGTCATATATACAGGTGATTAAAGATATGCTATGAAGGGGCAATGACTAGCATACAGAAGATAAGAGAAGACACTGAGAAATTTTCTATTAGTATTGGGCTACATCAAGGCTCTGAATTAAGCCCTCTTTTGTAGTAGTGATGGATGAGCTTACCAAGAATATTCAAGGAGATCTACCTTGGTGTATGTTTTTTTTGATGATTTTATCTTAGTGGATGAGACAAAGGAAGGGGTAAATGTCAAGCTAGAATGCTAGAGAGAAGTGCTAAAGTCGAAAGGTTTTTAAATCAGCAAGACTAAGACTGAGTACTTAAAATGCAACTTTTTGGGACATCAGGTGGTTAATGACATGCAAGTAAAACTTGGATCTGAAGTTGTACCACGGAAAGAGTGTTTTAAGAACCTAGGGTCTATCATCTAGAGCAATGGAGAGATTGATGATGATATAATCCATCATATCAAATCAAGGTGGTTCAAATGTTGAAGTGTAGTAGGGGTTTATGTGACAAGAATATCCCACTCAAGCTTAAAGGTAAATTATATCGAATGGCGATTCGGCCAACCATCTTATATGGGACGGAGTGTTGGCCCACCAAATACATACATATCAATAAGCTTTTGGTGATGGAGATGAGGATGCTCCGGTGGATGTGTGACATTATCATAAGGATGTGTGACATTATCATAAGAGAAAGGTTCGAAATTGTATGGTTAGAGACAAATTACAAGTGGCTAGTATTAAAGATAAATTGTGAGAGACAAGGCTTAGATTGTTCGGACATGTCAGAAGGAGGCACCTTAATGCTCCAATGAGACGATGCGAGAAAATAATTCTTAGAGGCTGTAAAGAGGAAAAAAGGAAGGCCTAAAAAGAACTGGGGGGAAGTGATCACAAACAATATAGCTAGGTTGGATCTTAACGAGGACTTGGTTGTAACAGGAAACTTTGGCCTACTAGGATATAGGTAAAGGATATCTCTTAATAAGAGTATACGCAGTCTTATAGGTTTTGCGAATTCGGTTACTGTGAATCTCTTGTGTCATATTTATCTTTTAGGAAGTCTCGTCTAATTGGTCAGTCTCTACCTATCTAGCTATTAGCCGTGGGCAAGTTGTTATGTCTTACAACTTGACTTTTCAACTCAAGTTTATATGAACAATTTTTTGCACTTAAGGAGCTCCTCGCCTTCTCACCAGTTATAAGTATAGCTTTGACAGTTTCTCATCTACCAGTTGCCACTTATCGAGTGTGTTTTGGTAAAATTATTATTTTATTCTTATGTATTTATTTATTTAGTTTAATATTAATAGTATTATTTGTTTGTTTTTATCTATTTCGTTATTTCAGTTTTTCTATCTATTTATGAGTCATTTGGTCACAACCTATCTACCAGTTAGGGGTAAAGCTATATACTACTGGACCTCCCTAAATATTAGTATTTTTTTAATCTTATCTTATCTTCATATGTCTATCGGAAACATCTTCTCTACTACATAGGGGTAAGGCTGCATACTATCAGACCTCTCCATACCCCGCATTAATGCGAGATTTCAACTAGGTGTTGATGATGGTGATATAAATTTCATGGTATTTTATGTTTCTTGTACTTTGCTATTTTAAGATGGGATTAAATAAGCTATATTTCTCACACTTTAATGTTTTTTAGGTTAATCATAAAAATCCTAAATGGTGATTTATGAAGACTCATTAAATGTATTTATATCTTGAATGCTTTTAGTTTGAATTTGAATAGAATTCCTTATAGTATTTTAGGTTAGCTTAATTAGTTTACTTTGAGTAAATTTACTTTTTATATACACAAGTTTTATTTTGATATTAAGTTATTATTTAATTTTTTACATATGTGAGTACTTATTTATATAGATAAATAGAGGGAAGTTCAAGTACTTCTAATAATTCAACCTCTTCAAGAAGATTCAGTGAACCAACTTAAACTCTTACAAGATTGGTTTTTGTTATAAAATAATTATACTATATATTATATTATGATAGACAATGAAAAGTGGGGGGATTACTAGGTTGGATAAAATTTTAATTGGGATCAAAAGTGATTTGGAACCTTGCAAGAAAGTTAGCCATGAAATAAAATGATATATGGAAACTTTGCTTGAAGAGTTAAGAATGAGAGAGAAAGAAGGAAAAGACTTAACTATGAAATTAAAAGTGAAAAAATCATTTTGCATCATAAGGGATAATATTGAAAATATTGAAGCTAGTACTTTTATCCAAGAATAAGAGATTAGTGCAACTGATATGAGGAAAAGAAGAAGTATCTAAATTTTTTGCTCTATAAGTAAGTCTAGGAGCTTGACCATCCATCTAAAGTTCATTACAATATAAAGAAGTAACTCATAATGTGGAAATGACAGTGGCTAGATAGTGATATAATACCTGTGTGTCATTAAATATTTCCAAATCTTACTATTACTAGCCCATAAGGGATGTTATTGGCTCTCATGGTCTAGCATTTAAAGCTCCTTAAATTGATTATTATAAAGGTAATATTATGAATAACTCTATTAGTGAAATAAAAAGTTGTTTGACTGAAAGGACTTAAGCAACTTATTAATGTTTAATCATGTATGATGGTTGAATAAATATGATAAATGAGCCTATTATGAATTTTTAGTTTATTATGCTAAAAGGGAGATGCTTTTAAAGTCATTTGATACATTGAGCCTTGTAAGAAATGTTGATACTTAGTTAGAGATATTTAAAAAGTATTACACAATTCATTACTGACAATGACATTATTTATAAAGCAACTGAGAACAGGTTGCAAAACAAGCAAAATTCTTTCTAGTGGAATCCTTCTACTACAAAGTGTATTGACCTATTGCTAAAAAGTATAGGAGATGGTAGATTCTTTCCTTTCATTAATGAAACTATTCAAAAAGCTAGAAAAGTGGTTAAGTTCATTTATAATCATGCATGAGTTTCGAATTTGAGGAGAAATAATTTCAATTGGTAGGAATTTGTGTTGTCCTGACATTATAAGATTTACAATAATTTCTTATCGCTTTAGTATTTTATTGAAATAACGGAGTTAAGAAAAATGTTTATATGTGATAAATGAGTTTCATTTTAGCATATTAGGTTTAATGCTAGAATGAATGTTTCTAAGATCAATATTTTAAAAACTGGACCAAACATTGAACCGATCAAAGGAAAGGTTTAAGGATTCAAATTTTAATCAGTATTAAACCATTATAAAATTGGTATATAATAAAAAAGAAGTCAAAATTATAATAATAAGTAAAATAAAATATTTTATTGAAATAAAAATTCACCAATGTCTAATAATAAATTAAATTTGATAGTTCAAAAAATTTGAATCTAACACAGTTTTGAATTTCGTACCGTACCGGGTACCGGTACGAGTGTAGGTGGTACCGGTGAAAAATACTGGTCGGTACCGGCCAATTTCGACGATACCGGCCAGTATTCAAAATACCGGTCAAATACCGGTCGGTACCGAAAATTTTAAAAAATTGGAAAAATTTTCAAAAATTTTCAAAATTTCCCTTCTTCCCTCCTACCTCTCTCTCTCCCAAAAAATTTTCAAAAATTTTCAAAATTTCCCTTCTTCCCTCCTACCTCTCTCT
>JAOQMK010007012.1:0-17872 GCA_027564415.1 Erythroxylum macrophyllum
GCAATATATTATGAGGCTTGATATCAAAATGTAAGATCCTCTGGTCACACCCCTGGTGAAGATACTCGATTCCTTTGCTTGTGCCGAGAGCGATTCGTTGCAGCTTCTCCCAGCCTAGAGAACGAACCTGACCATCAGCTGAGAATATGCATTTCTCTAGCGATTCATTCGGTAAGAACTCATACACCAAGGCTCTTCTAAATCCATCAGCACAGAAGCCAACCAGGCGAACCACATTAACATGGTGAACTTTTCCCATCGTTCCGACTTCGTTGATGAATTTTTCACCTTTACCTGTAGAATTGTGGAGCATCTTCACAGCCACATGAATTTTGTAAGAAAGACTTCCCTTATACACTGCTCCATATGCTCCTTGACCCAACTTGTCCTTAAAATCATTGGTAATCCCTTTCAGATCAATGTAAGAGTATCTTGTGGGCTTGAAAGTTCTGTAATTTTGCAAGAACTCTTCTATCCTTGATTGATTTCTCTTTTCTCTCAGGTAAGCACTATATCCCCATAGAACTGCAAGCGCCACAAGTAACAGCAGAATAAATGCTACTGTTGCACCTGCACTTGAAGCAACAACAGCACTCTAGTAAGTAAAAACGAGTACTTACTTGCTCCTGTACTGCCAGTTGAATCAAAGATAAAAGGTCCAAACCTAAAGGTAGCAATTATTTGTACACAACTCACCTAAAATCATCGAAATCATCACAGAACCTGCAAAAAGGAGTATTACATCAGTAAGCTGTTTGAAACTATCATGCTCTGTTTCCCAACTATTTTGCTTTCTCAATGCCTCCTTCCAGCCTAATTGTTCTAGAGGTGTTTTTATGTGTTCGAAGTCTAACGAAAAGAATGGTTTCTCTGCCTTATTAAAGGAATTCTTCTCTTCCATGAGTTTACACAGATATGAAAAACTCAGAGTAGCATCCCAGAAACAAAATCATACCTTCATTCGTACCAATCATGTCCCCACAAGCAATTTCCGGTCCCTCATTCTTCAATCTACAGCTTCTACCTCTTACTTCACAAAGTTTTCCACACATTGGTTTGGACCACTTCAAACGAAGCATTTTGCCAGGGAAGATCATTTCACTGGGAATTGGAGGAACGTTGTACATCTTGGTACAAGATATCAGGGGCAAGTTACTGACATAGGCATCAGCATCAACAGCATAAACTTCATAGCCAGGAGCACCAAGGCAAGGCACTGAGATCATTTGATAAGCACTTCTTTCTCCTGGTGAGCAATTGAAGAAAGTGTAGTTTGATACGTTTGGCTCCTGAAATTCGAAAGGAGAGGTGGATAAAGAGAAGTTCTTTGCCAATCTTGCAAGGCAGTCACCTGCGTCGAATACATCCAACTCCTGAGCCTTATAATCAATGTTATTGACACGGAGTTGTCCCAGATTTGGCAACTTCAACACCGGATCATGCTCAGGGCAGGATAAATCAAAGCCAGGATAGCTCTTGGTGTGTTCATGTGTAAATCCGAATGGAAATCTGACAACTGTTTTCTTGGAACAATTTGAGATATTGGAGCTGCTCTGACCAAATCCAAGGTCAGGCAGTAGCACCATCAGTAAGAAAAATAGAGACCGAGAGAGATTCATTTTCAGGAAATCACTTTTCTGAACTGTTGGAGAATTGTTGAGATACGGAGCCTGATAATCAGTTTTGGACTTTACACCAGGCGAAATTATGTTAGATCATCAATAAGAAAAATAGAAAGAGATTCATTTTCAGGGAATCACTTTTCTGAGCTGTTTAGGAATTGTTGAGATACAGAACCTGATAATCAGTTTTGAACTTTACACCAGGCGAAATTATGTTAGGTCTTTTGTATTCTTCTGAACGTATAAGTACATTGTATTCTCCTAATATACCGACATCGAAAACAATTTACAGTAAAATAAAATACTAATTATCCGTAGACGTAACCATATCTTGATAAATCACATAAATTTACGTGTTTTTTTGCTATTTTTGCACTTATTCTTAATTATTGTAATTGATCGTCCGTAACATAATTAGTGGTGGAGGCTTGTTTAGGACCTTTATCTGCCATTTCTGACTGCTGGTGTTGTCTTTTGACTTCATAAATGGAAGACTCAGAAGTAAATTTGCATTGGCATGTTCTTTGTCAACCGAGTAAAATTTAAGGAGTGTGGAAATCAGAGAAAGATTCAGGAGTGCGTCAAGAATGGTGAAAAGCTCAAAGGATAAGCGTAGACAGTTCAATAAGAAAAAGGAAGTCCTTGCCCCTAAGTTTACGTCGTAGTTTTGTGTCTTTCCATGGCCATTCAGGGCCTTGAAAACGGAAGATAAGAAAGTTCAACTTCAACCTGAGATCACAATCTCTGAGATGGGACTAAAAACTACCTTTCCTCGCTTTATCTCTCAGCGTCCATCAACGTTTGGCCCAAAACTTCATTTTGATTTCTATAACTCCAAACCGAACTTGAAAGATTACTAGATGGAGAGGGCACTCACAAACTCGATCCTTATGACTTTGCAGGGCCCGAAAGAACTGGCACTTTTTCACAAACCTCGTCAGCTCCAGTCGAATATGAATAGTTTGATTCATGACTGAACTGATAAACCATTCTTTAAGCAGCTTGTAATGTGGTCGATCAAAAGGGAAACTATATTCATGGCTACCCGAGTTTAATCCGCCTCGGCAGATCTTCTGATGAACTCAGATGCTAGTTCTGGAAAAATAAAATCTTTCAGGCATTTGCCAGACTTCTTTCAGAATTTCAACTTAAAGGCCAAAAGAGAAAGAAAGTGCATGTTAAATCCTTTAGCAAGCCATTGTTCATTTGAAGATGAGAAGACTGTTCAAAGCAATCTAAAACACATGAAAACATGCTAAGCATATTACAATTTTTTTTTTCATATAACAGCATAGTTTAATAAAAAAAGTTCATGGAAAATTCATGAACGAAAATGTCCAGGATGCGTGACATATTGGAACTACAGTCTTCTAAATAATCCGTAGCATTCAGACAGACAGCTCTGTTCGAGAAATCAGGATTCCGTCAGTATCTGCATAAAGCCATTCCCCGTCAGAGATTCTGGTCCCTCCAACTGTTATAGGAACATGCTTCTCCCCAATACCCTTCTTATTAGCTTTCATTGGATGAGAAGCCAGAGCTCTAACCCCAATGTCACAACCATTAATCTCATCCACATCCCTAATGCAGCCATTAACGACAATGCCTGCCCATCCATTATTCTGAGCTTGAACCACAGGATTGCCTCCAAGTATTGCACACCTCAAACTGCCTCCACCGTCTACCACAAGAACTCTGCCGTTCCCTTTCTCCTCAAGAAACTCACGAATCAAAACATTGTCCTCAAAGACCTTAAGGGTCACGATTGGGCCAGAAAAGACTTGACGCCGCCCGTAAATCTGAAAAATTGGTTGGAGTGCTCGGAGCTCACCACTCACAATCAGCTGTGGGTTTGCATCACAAACTTCAGCAGTTGTAACCAATGCCATCTACTCCAAGTATCTTTAAGATAATAAGCATATACTTACCAATGAGAAACAGATAGGAAGCACAGAATATCTTAAATTGTCAAATAAGCCAATTATTAAATATGTAATATGTACATGTTAAACTAATAGCTGATAGGGAGAAAGAAAATATCCAAATTGTCTTACAAACTTCTCTACCACTGCTTAGAGAATTGTGATACAAATCCCAATTTTAGTCTACTCGATAATCTGGTCTATACGAACTAATTTCTTTTTTAATAAACTCAATTCGGATCCTGACCATAAAATACAAGCTACAAGTTCTATCACATTGTCAACCTCTTAACCTCCACATAAACTAAGTTGCTAAATAATTAATACAATGAGCGGAATACAAAACTTTTCCAAATAATTCAATCATATTTTAACACAAAAATTTTCAGTCAAACAAGCAGTTTAAGCTGTTGTTAAAATGATTCACCATGAAATATTTTTTTATCATGAAGTGTATGAAATCATGTTAGCTACTCCACCATATATGATGGTGCCCGATCAAAGCCAACTATGCTAATGAGCAGACCTTTCATCAACCACTCTTTAAGAGTGGAATGCAAAACAGACAGCAGAGGGAATCAATGATTCTTATTCAACCGAGCAACGGTCATAATAAGATTAACAAGTTGTCCTCCAGCTCAATACGTAAGAAATTGTTTACATCATTTCCATTTCGTTATTAAAGCCAATTCAGCATGCAATATTCTCATCAAACATAAACTACCTTATAAACCTGAATCACCTGAACTCCAAGACCGTAAAACTTGGCTATATCTCAGTACTTAATACCCTAATGCAACAGCTTATGGATAAGAAAACAAAGTATAACTACAAAAACCAGTCAATTATAGTGCGAATCTCGCAGAGCTAACAACATATGGCATACAGCAATCAAGGAAATATGTCAAACATAACAGAAACAGAGAAATGTTAACCAATTGCTCACAATTACTTTCTGCTCATGATTGGATAATCAAAATTGTAAATTTGGTTGATATCTGGGACACAACAGTTGAATTTATCTAAGACAGAAGAAGCTATGTCATGATGATTCTGGGAAAAAAAAACTCCTATGAATTGAAAACAACAATTAAGATCATTTAATAGATCCACAAAGAACCAAAAGTTCATTTTAAAGGAGGCTTATAGTCAAAGTATTTTCGTACTAACATCGTCCATTATTAGCTGCAAAGATTCGAATCATTTCATTTACTGAAACAGGATCGATCCTAGTCAACTATATCTTAGAGAGATATAAGAAAAAAAATCAATGAAAAACAGACCAAAATTATTATCATATAATAAAGAAAAGGTCGAAACTTTACCTGGGATAGGAAACCCAAAAGAAGCTAGACGCACAAACAGACCAAGCTTTGTGGGATTCAAGAATAGGCAGCGACTGAGGAGAGTAGTCCTCTGAAACTTACTGGAGGGAAAGTAGAGAGGAAAAAGAAAAAGATAAAAATAGTAATTGTGCATCTTAATCTTCACTGGCCTAGTTGATTTAAGATCTAGTATCCGAGCCCACATGACCGTCCACGCGCTGTTTTGTAGCGTGAGCGTGAGATGCTCCAAAATACTTTTTGGAACGAAAATGCTGACACGTTCATTGTAATAAAGAAACACAACGACCCTTTGTAACGGTGACAATGAACATTCACCAAACCGCTGCCTTTACCATTAAAGCAGGTGCCAAAGATTAGATCTTTCTGTAAAGGGTGTGGTCCGGTGGTGTTAAGCAATCATGTAAAAATGACGACACTTGGAACTCGCACACTCGGGCTCGTGGCATGCACTAATTATATATCAGGTCTAGCTTATACTCAATAACTTTCTTTTATATGATATGCTTTTTATAAATATGAATCGTAGCTCTGACATTTTTTCAGAGTAACTTATTCAAATTACAAGTGTTTCACCAAAAGGTGTTTTACAAAGGATGAAATGCCAGCCAAGTTGGCTACTCATTCACATCCAAGTTTATTGAATATAGATGCTCCTAGGATCTATCTCTTGCCCCAGATACCAGGTAAACTACCATTTTAATGCAATTTGTGGATGGTTTTCATGTCAGCTGCTTCTTTAACCGTCCCTTTCTCCGCATGATCCCACCAATTGAACAAGAAGTTGTCCACAACCAGTCTGAACCAAGGTGACAACTTCAAACCTTCCTCACCAGCATCTGCTCTTCTCAAGAGCTCCTTTAGCTGTTCCCGGTTAACGTATTTGGCATCAGCTACTTCGTCAGGATTTGGGTTTACATCCACATCGCGGATAATAAAGAGCAGGTAATCAACTGCAATGTAAACAGATAACGGTCTTCGATTCAAACACATTCAAACATTCCGACGAGAAATTTTGGAGTGATAGAAGTTTGAAATCTTACGTTCGTGCTCTCCCCATTTTCCATCAGAAGGTGCTTTGTACAGTATGCGCCCTACAGGAATAAACTGATCAACTGGCACATCTTGAGCAACAATACCAAGCTCATCCAAAAGCTTCCTTTGTGCAGCATTCCTTACCCCTGACAAAAGATGAAGAAAGGGGACAAAAAAGTTTAACCTATACACTGTGATCCTGTATAGTTTTGTCAGATTGTAGAGCACGTATGAGTACATACCAAGAGCATCTGCCTCGATAAGCTCGGATTCACGATATAAAGGATGGCTGCAGCAAGTGTTTGTCCACACAAGGGGGAATGTCACCTTAGTTGCAGAGCGTTGCTGTTAAGATTAAGAAATCTCATTGATCCTCACCAATAAACAGATAAATGAAATATAACTGATTCACACCATATTCAACAGTGTTCCTAGCATTACTCGCTTGTTTCTTACTAGTTTCCGTCAAATGGAAGTTGTTTTGGCCTCACTTTGTACATGAAAATTCTTATCTGTATCTAACAACTAAATTCTCAAGTTTCATTGAAAATCAATATATAGTGGATCTATAAGATGGCAGTAGAATTGAATAAAATTCAAGTCCATTTCCCAGTTTCCAGATGATATCTACGTAAGTATTGGAAAAGCTGAGTGGAATGGTTTCTTGAAAGTAGAATGTCTTCTTTACAATTTGACAGTTGAGTCCAACTAGAATTGTTGTGAATTATCTTTGCAGCTTCTATACTATGATCCAGTTCCTTCCCTGTTATTAGAGGCACTTTGTTAACATGAAAATCTGGCTTTTCAATTCGAAAAATGTATTATCAATAGCCAGCAAGTCTTATCTCACACAATAAGCATTTAAACTAGTCTCCACATCCCAGCCTCTCAACCATTGCAAGACAAGAGAAACATACTGATCAGCAGGACATGTTAGGTTCCAAGAATCAAAAACCATCACCATAAGATCCATTCAACTGTAACATATAATTAGAGATGACAAACCTGAAGGAGTAGCTCATGTTTCGTATTGAACAGAAACACGCTAAATGCTCTGTGCAACGAGTTGCCCTTCAAAATATTTTCCCATAAATGACCTACGAATTTGAGAAGGTAACAGACTTTAAAAGATGATCTAACCTAAGGCATTGAGTAGAGAAATGAATAATACACCTATAATACCACGCCTACAGAACATGATTATGCAGAAAGGTGGCAGTATCTGGGTTTCTAAGACAGAGTCAAAGGGACAGAATACAAGTACATGATTTAAAGTTCAACAGGAGTTCATCTTTTTCCAGATTGATCGGTATAGGCCATAACCACCTGCTTGAATTGACAGGAAAGTTTCACTCACAGTTATATTTGGAGTCATGACCAACAACCTTATCGTTCTCATCCACCAAGATGCATCTGCAAGCAATTTAAATCAGAAAACGCAGCAAAACAAACGTTTTATGCACGAGTAGAAGGCAAAAGTTCAAATTCCAGATCTTTGATCCAGGACTAACTCATATCTCAACAACTAAGTTGCACGTAAGTTTGAACTAAGACATCCAACTTATAACAAAAATTCCCAAACTTTTTCGTAGAGAAGTCAACGTGAAATCGAGAAGGAAGCTCCACTATGGAAAAGAAACCACGAAACGGAAGAACAATTGAAAAAGAAACAAGCTTTGAGAGGAATCTCAAAAACCCAATTCGTAATGGAACAATAAAATAAAGATCAGTAATCAGATGAACAAAAAAAGACCTCGAAGCAAAGCAATGACAGAACAAGTAAAAAAATAACAAAACACTACATCTTTATATATAAATAAAACAGAGCAAGAGCAGAGAGAGAGAGAGAGTAGAGACAGAACTCGTCATCAAACATGAGGCGTCGTTGGACGGCGTCCATGCCGGCGTCAGGAGCGTCACCCATGTCGGCGGTTGAAGTTCGGAATGACGAAGATGCCCTCGAAAGAACGAGAGAGTGTGCTCTAGAGATGGGGTGGAAAGAAAGAGAGGAGGCGGAGCCAAACCCAGAAAAGGATCGAGTGGGAAGAAGAGAACATGCTGAGGAGGAATTGCAGATGGTCCTGGACGTTGTTGGAGTATATAGAAGGCGAGAGGTGAGTAACATTTCCACGTTTTCTTTCTTCTCAGTAGTTTGTTTGTGTTATATTTCTTGTGGTGGCAGTCTTCAATGGCAAGTTCTTATAATATTTGCTGCTAAAGAGTAGAAGATTTTATCAAGAATATGACATTGATTGTGTGCACAAATAGGTGGCATTTGTAGATTTTTTTTCAGATACGTATTAAATAAAATTTCGATAAACGATTCGAAATCAAATATCGAATCGAATAGTCTTAAAAAGACTCAACTTTACCAGCTAAAGCCACCATTTGAGGAGTTCTTACGAAGGTGTGATTCACAATGAAGGCACCCCGTTTTATGAAGGCATTTTAATTGCGAAACACGAGGAAGACTGTTTAATCACGTGAGGAACACACAAAAGATAAAAATCATGATGATCTAATAAGATGAGAAGGTCAATGATAGAATAGAATCGATCTGATTCAACCAGATTAAACAAAAGGATGTGAATTTATTTTCCTGCTGAACTGTTGAGAAGTTGAATGTAACGATCAACAAGAAATAACATCAAAGACTCCCGATGAGCCATGGCTAGTGCTTGCTGGTATAAAAAACAAAAATGAACAAAGGTCCTGTCACATGATCTTGATATGTTCCAGGGGAGAAACAGCTTGTCAGCTTTTCATGGCAATAGATTATGCTACGTGTCAGATTGCTTGAGGACAAGTTGCAACATAAATCTAGCGGAGGCTTCGAAGCTGAGCTAGGACGTTGTCCTAATGTGGACTTCATTATTGTTCCCATCTTTAAACAATTTACCGTCACAGTAACCTGCAAAAACAAGAAACATAGCCTGCCGTGAACTCTGGATCATTATGTGTCCTTCCCTGATAAAATTTGTACTGGATTTCTTCTTCAACAGATTAGCTTGATCTAGATTGTTGTTCTTGAGGTTGGACATGGACCCTGAACTGTATCAAGCAGTAACTAGTGGATCTTTGAAGAATTTTGAAGATCTGACCACTCAGGATCCAAACAGACTCCTGCAAGTCACATCAGGCCACAAGAACACCATCCTTCATATCGCAGCAAAATGTGGGAGAATGCAGATGGCAGAAAAGATAATTTCTTTGCCTTTTTCACTTCTGCATCAAGCAAATGCAAAGGGCGATTCTCCATTGCACATTGCGGCTAGATTGGGCCGTCTACAGATGTCTCAGCTTTTGGTTAATTTTGCAAAACTTGTAGAAGTTGAAGTGGAGAAAGAATTAGTGAGGATGGAGAACCAGGACAATGACACAGCTTTACATGATGCCGTAAGAAATGGGCACTTTGAAATAGTTAGTCTGCTGATAAATGAAGATCCAGAATTAGCTCGAGTTGTGAATGGTGCTGGAGAGTCTCCAATGTTCCTTGCTGTGGATCGGAAATTCTACAAAATTGCTAACCATATCCTGAAAACTGTTCCTATGTGCTCCTACGTTGGAAGAAATAGGATGAATGCCTTGCACGCAGCTATCATAAGAGCAGATAAAAGCAAGTCTGCTCATAAATTCTGTTGAATTTCTTTCCTATAATTCTCCGTCTCAAGTACAATTGAATGTTATGCAAACTTTTAATTCAGTTTTCTTGCGTTTTGCCCTGACCAAGCTGTCCTTCTTCATGAGTTGCAGGACTTCTATTCGTGGTGAAATATATGATTAGAAACATTGCTGCTCTCTTGTCAAAGATATCGGTCTTGTACTTGAACCAGTTTCTTCCTGTCAGAGCAAAGATCTGTTATATACAATTCAAACAATCTTACAGATTTAGCTTCATTGGGGCAGGTAAATTTCTTCCTCCAGAAACCAATTTTCAGCAATCTTCAAAGGAATGCACCTATTCTTGAAGATACCATGACATGATGGAGATATGTCCTTGGTCTTAAGCAATTTGATTCGACTTTTCAGATTTCATGCGCGAGGTGCATCAAAGATATCCATCCGCAATTTCTGAAGCTGATAACTTTGGATGGATCCCTCTTCACTATGCTGCATATTTGGGCAATGCTGAAGTTGTTGAGCTTTTATTAGGATTGGACATCTCCCTGTCCTATGTTAAGGACAAAGAAGGAATGTCTGCACTTCTCATTGCAGCTAAGGCTGGTCAGGATGATGTTATCGAAAAGTTCATTGACAAATGTCCCGATACATCCGAATTGTTGGATAATAGAGGGCGAACGGCTCTACATATTGCTGCAGAGAAAGGGAAGACTAATGCAATTAAGATTTTCCTATCAAGACAATGCTTTGAAGATCTTATAAATGAACAAGATAAAGACGGAAACACTCCTTTTCATTTGGCAGCTCTTGAAAGTCACCATGAAGTTCTATTGGTTCTAACAAACGATCCAAGAGTTGATAAAGGAGCTACGAACAAGGCCGGGTTGACGGCATTTGACATTATCAAGTCAAACACACAACTTAAACAACATAAAAAGGTAAGTCTCAATCACTTCTGCTCAGAACACAACATGTGAAAGATGCAAAATGTTCTGATATCACTGTCTTGTATTAAATCTCACAGGCACAAATTATATGGAAAATGAAAGCTCACGGTGTTCTACAGAGCCTGAAACAGGCAGTCAAAACAGAAACCACTAAAGTCCAGGCTATAGAGCAACCATGGCAGCAAGGTCAGCAGCAACTAACACCTGGGAAAGAGACTTCAAGCAGTATAATCGGTGAGGAAGGAGATAATCTGAAGATTAAAACCCTCCAAGCAGAAGCAGAACCTTTGATTCTCAAACATTTGAAGGACATGGCCACTACTAACTTACTAGTCGCAACAATTGTTGCAACTGTCACCTTCATAGCAGCTCTCTTGGTACCTGGTGGATACAAGACTGATGAGCAACGCTCTCTAACCCAAAAAGTAGGTTTTGGTGTGTTCATGATAGCTACTTGCTTGGCTTTTGGTTTATCAACAGCATCAATCTTTCTCCATTTTGGGGCTTCAGGGGTCAAAAGAGACTATATTGCAGCATACCTGATCAAAAATGCTTTCTTGTTCAATGAATGGTCCATATACGGCATGGTTTTAACCTTCCTCGCTGGAACATCCTTAGTTCTTGCTGGATCTGTGGGTCTGACTGCAGCCTCTGTGGTCACTGCTTGCTGTTTCTTGTTAGGCCCTCTGATCTACACCATAATTACTAGCAACCTCCACAGTTAGAAGCTTAAGCCGTTGTTGAACACTGTATATAACAGTAGAAACCCAATATCAGAAACATTTGTTACATGTATTGGAACTTCCCAGTCACAGAAATTTATATTTCATTCACTTCTCCGTCATGTTCCTTCTGACACCGGCCAAAATTACTTAATGCACTTGCAATCCATACCTTTAATAAGGGAAGGTCATGGAGAACTTGCGCCATTAATTTAGCTTCAAAGCAGTTTCTTCATCTGATAATTTGTGGCAGAGACGAGAGAGCTCAAGCGTATTTACAGGAGCTTTTGTGTTTACAAAGTGTTTGTGTAAATCACTTTCTACGAAAGCACTTAATAAAAGGTGAATAACACTATAAAAGAAAAGAAAACTAAATAGAAAGCCCCGTCCTACTCGTCCCGTGTATGTTAAGCGTTGTCTCTTCCTTTTTAGGAATAAAAGGAGTGCTCTTTCCAAGCATACCGCACTAAAACCTTCTCTCTCTGTTTCTCTCTCCGTCTTTCTCTCTCTAAAAGTAGGAAACACCCATTTTCAAGAGCGACTTCTACGCGCCTCCGATCCCATCTTCGTCTTGGTTTATGAGGTAAAACATACGCACACGCTTTACCGTGAGATCACTACGTATTGTAATTCTTACTTGTGGGTCTCGTATACGTTTCTTATCTGTGCTCTGTTTCTGCTTCTTTGAATCTGAATACTGTTCTTACGGTGAAGTTTCTCCCGGATCTGCTTCTTTTAATTGTGATTTCCTTCAAAAGATGATTGCCCTCGATCTGGGGTGGTCAATTTCCGGTTGGCTTTCTTGTTTTTAGGATGAAGTTTGATTCTTTTTTGGTTTTTGCTACTAGTGGTCGTTTCCTTGGCCGTTCAAAACTGGCAAATTTCGGTCTTTTTTTAGTGTTCATATAGATCGATCGAGGCAAAGCGTTCGTGGGTCGTCCGGATTTTAGATCTGCTTGAACTAGGAATCTCTTGTTTTTTTGTTGGATTTTACTCTGTTCTTGTGGTTTTTGTGTCTACTTGAATTCAACTTTGGCTACTAATTGTCTATGAAGTAGAGCTTGTTAACTAATTTGGTTTATGTTTTTTCTTCGATTTGCAGCTCAAAGGAGAGACCCACTCTTGGGTAAGTCTTTTCTAGGTCAACTTTGTGCTTTCTTCCTTATTCCTTGGAATATGGTCGCAAGAAGCTTGCTTTGCATTTATAAGCTTCATCGTTTAACTTTTCTATATTGATCTTGCTCTTTATCTCGAAGAATATGATTACTCAGTGAACTTTTGTACCATATACTCATCTAAGGTTTCTGATTCCAGCTTCTATTGCGTGCTTTATTCCGTGAGCAGTATAACCTACTTCTTCATGTAATTGATTACAAGAGGGCTTGCATGTGAAACTACTTGTTTCATCTGTTCGTTTGATCATATTTGAGTTGAATTAGAGACACTAAATCTTGTTGAAAGTTCTGGTTTTGCATGCTATCAAATGGATCATTGAAAGGGTAAGAGTATGTATTATAACATCTTTCTGTTGGGTTGAGACTTAAGGCTCAAACTTTTTGCTTGATGGTGCTATTTGTTTTATAGTAAAGATTCTTACTTTCTAGCTAACAGGATTTGCATGGAATGGAAAGTTAGAAGTCAATAGTTTAGTTCTTAACCTATCGACTTTATACCTCTACCTTGATTATATTTGGAATCTTAATCCATTTTTGTACATATGCAGTGGCACGCGGATTAAGACCCGCAAACGGAATATTACAGCGCCGCTGGACCCTGCAGCATTTGCGGATGCAGTGGTCCAGATATACCTGGATAATGCTGGTGATTTGGTAATTTGTCTCTATATGAATGCACAGTCATATCAACTGTGTTTGAATAACCTCTTTAGTTTTTCTAACTATAAGAAGCTTAATTGCATCCAGGAACTCATTGCTAAAAGCATTGAATCTTCAGACCTTAACTTCTCACGATACGGTGATACCTTCTTTGAGGTAAGTTCTCCCATCTCTTAGGCATAACAGCTTATCTCTACTGTTACAATCTAATTTGAGTACATGTGCAGGTTGTTTTCACGGGAGGCCGAACACAGCCTGGCACAACAAAACCTGATGAGGGGGAGCGTCATCCTTACTCTATAATTGATTGTGAGCCCAAGCGAGAAGTCATCTTGCCATCTGTGGTCTATATACAAAAGATTTTGCGGCGAAGGCCATTCCTCATAAAAAGTCTTGAAAATGTTATGCGAAGATTCCTTCAATCACTGGAGCTCTTTGAGGAAAATGAAAGGAAGAAACTGGCTATTTTCACAGCACTTGCATTCTCTCAGAAGTTATCTGGTCTTCCACCAGAGACTGTGTTCCAGCCACTGCTTAAGGATAATCTTGTGGCAAAAGGGATAGTTCTTTCATTTGTAACAGACTTTTTTAAGGAGTACCTGGTTGATAATAGCCTTGATGATCTGATTTCAATTCTGAAGCGGGGTAAAATGGAAGACAATCTTCTGGACATCTTCCCATCTGCAAAGCGATCTGCTGAGGGTTTCTCTGAGCATTTTACGTGAGTTCCCCATCCTCCCCTCTTCAGATGCATTCTCTCTTTTAGAGGGGAAAAAAACACATTTTGATCTTTGGCTTGTGATGAGCATATTAACTTAAACTGTCTCTGTTATCAGAAAGGAGGGACTCATTCCCTTGGTTGAATACAATGAAAAGAAAATATTCGAGGTGAAACTGAAGGAGATGAAATCTGTTTTAACAACCCAGATAGCAGAAGAAGCTGATATATCCGAAGTCATAGACTCGGTGAAGCAACATGTTAAAGATGCTAAATTACCTGATGTTGAAGTTGTTCGCATCTTGTGGGATGTGCTGATGGATGCTGTTCAGTGGTCTGGGAAGAACCAACAGCAGAATGCCAATGCAGCACTTAGACAGGTACAATTACTGCATTCTTTGGTAAACAGTTCCTTTTTAGCCTGCCCTTTTCCTTCTTCTGTTTGGCCCCTAATGTTAAGGAGCCGCCTCACTGTCCAGCCTTTCCCAACACACCTCCAACCCCTCATTTATTGATCTTGTAATGGAAATTATCTTGACGCAGGTGAAAACATGGGCAGAACTGTTAAATACTTTCTGCACTAATCGAAAACTTGAGTTGGAACTGCTGTATAAAGTTCAGATGCAATGCTATGAGGACGCAAAGCTATTGAAACTGTTTCCTGAAGTAGTGAGATCCCTGTATGAGCAGGATGTACTGGCAGAGGACACCATTCTTTTCTGGTTCCGCAAAGGAACAAATCCCAAGGGCCGGTACGCTTATACTTCGTTAGCCACCCACTCAACATTCTACATACATTATATATGCCAAAAAAATGATGGGAAGCTAACATAAAACTTGTTCCATATCATTCTTTTCGTGTAGGCAAACCTTTGTGAAATCCCTGGAGGCCTTTGTTAAGTGGCTGGAGGAGGCAGAGGAGGAGGAATAACTGGAGCTGTGGTGGTTGTGGATGTTATCCGCTTCTGTGTGAACCAGGGATTACCTATTTATTATAATATCAACAAAACTCTCATAAAGTGCCCACCATCTGCTCAGACTTTTGGTGTGCCTGTACTCTGATGATAATACTATGTTATGTTTTATTTACCTAAAAGAATGCAATAACATTCGATCTCTCTTCCTTCCGTCTTCCTATTTTAGATTGCTTTGATTTGATCATTATGTTGACAGAACTTCTAGATTCTGTTCACAGCTTCTAGATACTCCTTGTATAGGGAAATGCATAAATCAACTAACCATACTTGCAACAAAGGCAATATCAAGTCGTGTATCAGACAAGTAGATCAGTCGCCCTATCAATCTCTAGTACCTTCTTATATCCACTGAGATTCCATCTTTAACGTCTCCAAGTTTGACATTAAACTCTGCTAAAGTGTCTGAAGGCTTGCTTCAACTCATTTCAGTCTCCTTTAAGAGATTTAAAATATACTTATGTTGTGAAACCACCATTCTCTTTTTTGATCTTGCTGCTTCCATTCCAAGAAAATACCTTAAACTGACTTAAGTCTCTAATTTCAAACAACTTAGCTAGACTTAGCTTAAGTTTCCTCTTTTTTCCCGTATCATCTTCAGTTAAAATTATATCATTTATATTGATAATTAGAACTGAAATTTTGTCTTTGATGGATCTTTTAGTAAACAAAGTATGATTAGATTGTCTTTAACAATAACCGTGACCTTTAACAAACTTTGTGAATCTTTCGAGCTAGGCTTTGAGAGACTGCTTAAGATCGTACAAGGATTTTTTTTAATTTGTATAACTTAGTTCCAAACTTTTCAGAGAATCCAGGAGGAGGAGGCTGCATATATACTTCTTCATCTAGATCTCCATTTAAAAAAAACACATTCTTTATATTTAATTGATTTAAAGGCCGGTCAAGATTAAACTCGAATTATATTTAATTTTGCCACAAATGAAAAAGTCTCATAATAATATATGCCACATGTTTAGATAATGCTTTTGGCAACTAGCCAAGCCTTGTGCCTCTCTAAGGATCCATTATAATTAAATTTACATCCAACAACCTTTTTCTATGTAATATATTGACTTCTTCTTAGGTTGCATTCTTTTCCAAGGCTTTCATCTCTTCAAGAACAACTTTTTTTCACTCAAGAACTTTTAGAGCCTTCTAAATAATGTTAGGAATAGGAATACTAGATGCTTGTGAAATAAAGTTATGATACACATGTGAAAAATTTTTGTAAGACACAAAGTTGGAGAGAAGATGTTGTGTACAAGATCTAATACCTTTCCTAAGAGCCACAGGGAGATCAATTTGAGAAGAAGAGTTTAGCTTAGAATCACTTAAAGGAACACTTTTAGGAACTTGAACATTTGTTGAAACATCATGATTTTCTTGATCTAACCTTTGGATAGACTCATGAAGATGTTGTAGAATAATGGCCTTCTACTTTTGTGATAGGCGCTCTTTTGAATATACACGACCTTTGTACCGTTTCTCATCTATCTCCATGTTTTCGGTGTTATCATTTTGTGATGACATTGTCACAGGTTGTTTATTAACCTATTCAACACTACCAATATTTACTTCATTTGCTTCCAATAATTTTGTGTTGCCTTTTTCTGAATCATCATAAGAGGTATCACTTTGAGCAGACTCAAACCTAAGATCCGAATTATCTAAGAACTCATCTTTATTGATATTTTGCTCCCCCTGATGATGGAAGTTATTATAGTGTGAAGTGCCTTTAAAGAAAGTAACATCCATAAACACAAACATTATTTTTGAAATTGGATCAAAACGTTTGTATCCCTTTTGAATAGATGGATAACCTACAAATATTCATTTATGTGCTTGAAGATCTAGTTTTGAAAGTTTGGAATCATGATTATGAGCAAAGGTTAAGCTACCAAATATTTTGAGAGTAATGTTTGTAATGAGTCTAGTAGTTGGAAAATACTTAGTAAAAACTTGAATTGATGTTTTGTAGTTAAAAAATCGAGTAGGTAATCTGTTTATCAAGTCGAATTGCTTCCATCTATAGATATTTAGGAACCTTAATTTGAATGCTCAAAGCTCGAACTAGTTTAAGAAGGTATTTGTTTTTTCTCTCAGTCACCCGTTCTATTATGGTGTATTATATATGTCATCTCCTATGAACTATTTCTTTCTCAACAAAATATTTTTCTAGCATATTATTAAAGAATTCTTTCCTATTATCACTTTGAAACACTTTAAACTTACTTTGAAATTATGTTTTAATCATGTTATAGAAAGTTTTTGAAGACTCTTTTAGCATCAAAATTTTCTTTAACGAGAAAGATTAGAAAGAGTACACGAATGAATAAAAAAAATATTGTTTCTGGATGTCTCAATTGCTTAAATTTGAAGAAATTCCCTCTTTCCAACGAATGAACGAAAGAGCCACTTCAATTTAAGATTTCGAAATGAAAGAATTCCGTTGTATCAAAATATTAGATCTTTTGAAAAAAAAAGGCCGACTGCCCAAGTTCACAGGAATAATGGAGAGAAATTTCTGAAGAATATTGTATTATAATGCGATAATCAAAAATGGGTGGAAAAAGCAAAATGAGACAAAAGAAAGTTATCATATTATTTTAAATATCATTCTAAGCGGTCCAATCCTTACCCTACTATGATCTTCGACAAATGTAATAAACCAACATTTTCTAGACAATGTAGCAACTTTAGAAAGCCCCCCGACATCACTATGGATCATGGTAAATGGTTGTGAAGTTTTGTAAGGTTGTGGTGGAAATGATGATGTTTTGCTAATTCACAAGACTTGTGCAGAAACATTGAAAGATTTTTAATTATGAATAATTTCGAAAACAAATGCTTTAAATAGTAAAAACTTGGATGGTCTAGTCGACAATGCCATAACATAACTTCATTATCACTAGAAACCGAAATAGAATTTAAACAAGTTTGTTGATCTTGCCTTCCAAATGTAACACCCAAATACTCCCTGGGAGGATACATGGATGTCACCCATGACAGTACAATCAAATCAGGCTAGTTTACACACAACATCTCAAACAGTACTTACAATACATCACATCATACTGTCAGAAACAGAAATTCAAAGTTATTACAGGCCCAAAAGTGTTAATTAAAAACA
>JAOQMK010007967.1:4897-35262 GCA_027564415.1 Erythroxylum macrophyllum
TCTATCTATGCAGGACCCAGTGAAAATTTACTCGATCCAAAATTTATATAATAAATTATAGGTTGGATTTTTTAAGATTTGAATATGATTTTCTTAGCCTTTAGATCTAAAATTCGGTCCAAATTCAAGTTCTTTTAAATTTAAGTATAATATTAAATTAAATTAAGTTTGATTAGGTCCATCATTTTGTCATCCTTAATAATACTTGGGAAGAAAGTATCTCCAACAGCCAAGGCATGTGGCGGAACATAGCTCGTTGATATCTGAGGATATTTACATCCAACGGCTCAGATTTAGAGAAGGAGACCAAGTATATTCTCAATGAGCTTGACATGTGTGTATAAATGGAGGATGCGAAGGTGGGGTTCGTAGCACACACCCTCCATCACAGACGTACCATCAGCAACTTTCCCTTTGTTGAAACAATACAAAAGGATAAAACGGCCACTTGGGTTTCGAAGTTCTTGCATCAGTAGTACACAAAATTTGAAGAAATGGGTGTTCTTGATCATTTTTCGGATCTCTTTGATTGTTCTGGTCATAGCAGCTCCAAGCACAAGAAGAAGAAACAATTTCAGGTATGGTCACGAACACATCTGTTGGGCAAAAAGTTCAGTTCTTTTAGCTTCAAATGAAGTTCCATGCCATTCTTGTAGATATCTTGTTCGATGTTTTGCCTCAACTTTACCTAACTTCAAAAAGTAACTTGCTAACTTGGATCTAGCATGAACTTAGAGGTTTATAATGCTTTTCCATACCATTCTTGTAGATATCTGGTTTGATGTTTTGCCTCAACTTGACTTAACTTCAAAAACTAACTTGCTAACTTGGATCTAGCATGAACTTAGAGGTTTATAATTCTTTTTTTTTTCCATGTTTTTTTTGCTCTGATCGATGCTTTTGTAGAGCTATAAAGCTGTTATTTAGAGTTAATGAATCCAAAGTTGCAAGCTTGGAAGTTACTGTATCAGAGAGAGTGAAATAAAACTGCAGTTATTATATCATCTGAGGGCTGAAAACATACTTGAAGCTGCAGGATCAGGAAAGCTTAATTTAAAGATTTGGACAGGAAATTAGCTAAGATTTAGGCATTATACAGAACCAAGAAAAGATTTGAACTCGAGTAAATATCAGTTGCTGGGTTTAAATTTCAAAGTGCTTTGAATTTTTAAGATAGTTAACTACATTAGTTGAGCTGTGTATAGTTACTTAAGTTTATAGTCATGGTATAACAAGTTCTTAGAAATGAAACATTTTTAGTTATTATCTGATTCAAGGTTGCTCATTCTAATGATATGATTACATTAATTGAGGTCTGTCTAGTTACTTAAGTTCATGATCATAGTAGAGCAAGTTATTAGAAATGGAACGTTTTTAGTTTTCATCTGATTCAGAGTTGCTCGTTCTCTTCACGTGGCTACATTAGTTGAGCTCTGTCTAGTTTCTTAAGTTTCATAGTAAAACAAGTTTTTTACAAATGGAACATTTTTAGTTTATCATCTGATTCGAGGCCCTGATTCTGATGATATGTCTTACCAGACTGTGGAAATCAAGGTTAAAATAGACTGCGATGGATGTGAGAGGAAGGTGAAGAAAGCATTGCAGGGCATGAAAGGAGTGTCTCAAGTAGATGTTGAACGTAAAGCCAATAAGGTAACGGTGGTTGGGTACGTGACCCCTTCAAAGGTGGTGTCCAGACTTGCTCATCGGACTGGCAAGAAGGTGGAGCTATGGCCTTATGTGCCATACGATGTGGTGGCTCACCCTTATGCCCCAGGTGTCTATGACAAGAAAGCCCCTGCTGGTTACGTTAGAAATGCCGATGACCCTCGAGTGTCTCAACTCGCTCGTGCTAGCTCCACCGAGGTTCGGTACACTACAGCTTTCAGCGACGAGAACCCACAAGCATGTGCCATTATGTGATCTAATCTTAGTCAACTGGCTATAGTAGAAAGATGTCTATGTTCATGGAGATTATATATATGTTTTGGTTGTGTTTGGCAGTGATATGTTATGTGCAATTGTTTTTGGTTTGGTTTGGTTTCATGGAACTTTTCTCTATCAATAGCTTAACTTTTTGGGAAGAAACAAAGAAAGAGAAGGATTGGTTGTACATTAAGTTGTATTTTGGATTTGTTATAAATTGAGAGCTTGATTTTGTTTCATTTATACAGCCTCTCTTTTAGTTCCTTTGACCTTATAGTCAATAGGGTTGGCAATGGGCCGAACTTGCTCGGATCAATGCTAAAACGATGTTGTTTTGTTGTCTCAGTTTGAGCTAGTTCGGGCCTTTTATGCAAAAGGAGCAATCGAAGTATCTCACGCTAAAGAAGAAAAGGGAAACCTTAAAAAGGGTGTATCAAGTTGAGTCGAGCTTAAACTTTACTAGAAATTTGTTGTATTGAGATAGATTTGAGTTTACTAACCTAATATTTGATTAAAAATTAAGTTTAGATCGAGTTTAGATTTAGTTGAACTAAACTCCTTAAAATTGAAGTTTAATTCAAAACTTATTTTTAAAAATATGAGTTCAAATTTATTTTAAATTATGGTCAATTTAAATTTATTCATTTTCTTTTTTACCGCTATTAAGTAAACATATAAATAAATCAATCTTGATATTAATATCTTTTTTTTCTTTACTTCTCATATTAAATTTCCATTTTTAACAATTCAACATCTTGCATAAATTAATAATTAATTATAATGATTGAATTATACAATTTGATCTTAATCAAAGAAAAAAAATTTAGTACTATTTATGAATTATAATAATATTCATTCAAACTTTTACATGCATCTAAAAGAAACTGGTCAAAATTTCAATGATTAAGAGAAAATGTTAGATGAAGATTCGACTTGTTTTTTTAATTTTAAGCTCGAATTGAACTAAAGTTCAATCAAATATAACTATTTTAAAGCTTAATTATATTATCGACCAAAACGACATAACTTATTACAAGAATATTATTTTACTTGAATTAATCATTTGTATACTAACCTAGAATTTAAACAAGTTGAATTTGAACCGAATTAGGGATGATAATGTGTTGAGCCGGATCCAAGCTAGGGTCCTCCCTAGTTGACCCAATTTGATATATTAACTTTTTTAAAAAATAATGTTATTTTGTAACTCTCTGTCGAGTCTTAGGTTTTGGATAGCCTTAACTCGAGCTTAACTCGTGGCTCGATTAACTCAAGCTTAACCTATTAACTTTGGATCGGACCGATCGGGTCAGATCTAGGTCAAATTGTCATCCTTGAATCGAATCAAGTAGGATCTTTTTTTATCATTCTTATATAAAATTCTAAATTATGGAAAGATGCCAATTTTTAATTGGGCCGTGCGGATGACATTTAACTAATTCTCAGGCTTGACGACCCATATGTTCTTTGTCTTTTGGCGGGAAACGAGGGACCTCGAGCACAAGAGTAGCGCCAAAGAACAACGTCAAGGAACGAGGCAGCTATTGAAATTCCCAATCTTTCACTTCTCAATAGATTCCCAATAACGCGAATCACAAAACCCTTCTACGGATCACGGGAATGGCGTCAACTGAGGAACAGGAAATGGGTCCAGAGCAGCTTGAAGAGGAGTTCAGTGTGTGGAAGAAGAACACGCCGTTCCTCTACGACCTTGTCGTCTCTCACCCACTGGAATGGCCGTCTCTCACCGTCCACTGGGTTCCAATCTCCGCTCCCATTCCATGCTCCGACGACCCTTTCTCTTTCGCCGTCCACAGGCTCGTGCTCGGCACCCACACCTCCGACGACTTTCCGAACTTCCTCATGCTCGCAGACGCTGTGCTTCCCATCGGCGCTGCGGAATTTGGGGTTGATGGGAAATCTGAAAATTCTGTGATTCCCAAGGTGAGTTCTTTGTGGAATTTCGACAAATGTGTCCGTTGGAAATCTGAAAATGCTACTTTTGGTCTTAGTCTTGTTAAAAAATATGATTATTATGGTTGATTTTCTGAAGATGGTTTGTGGGTTCGAAGTGTTCGATGATATGACTGACCGAGAAAATGCCACCTTTTGCCTAACTTTTAGAAAGATGATTGCTTGGTTAGTTAGTGTTAATTGACAAGGGTTTGGTTGTTTTCTAGGTGGAAATAACTCAAAAGATACGAGTTGATGGAGAGGTGAATAAGGCACGGTGTATGCCGCAGAACCCAGCAATTATTGGTGCAAAGACTAGTGATTGTGAGGTTTACGTGTTTGATACTTTGAAACAGGTAGAGAAAAAGCAAGAAGGTTGTGATCCTGAGCTGAGGCTGAGGGGTCATGATAAAGAGGGTTATGGTTTATCTTGGAACCCCTTTAAGGAGGGGTATCTTGTGAGTGGTTCACATGATCATAAGATATGTTTGTGGAATGTGTCTGCTTCAGCTCAGGGTAAAGAGCTTGATGCAATGCACGTTTATGAGGTAATCCCAAGACCTCACTTTTAATTTGGCAATGTCTGATGTTGAACTTTTCAACCATTGTGTATGTGATGACTGATTTTGGGAGTTGGAATTTCTGTAGGCTCATGAGAGTATGGTCGGAGATGTGTCATGGCATTTGAAGAATGAGAATTTATTTGGGTCTGTCGGGGATGATTGTCGCTTAATAATCTGGGATTTGCGGACAAATCAAAGCCAACATTCTGTTAAAGCTCATGAGAAAGAGGTGTAGTAGGCAATCAAACTTGAGTGTGCAAGATCTCTGACAAATTGTACATTGGACACAAATTGAGTAAACATATGTTAAAAATAAAGAAGTAAATTATTTAAGTATGGCTTTGCGTCGAGGGATTGGTGTTCTAACTCACTGCTTAAAAGACGAGACCTAGTTCTCTGTTTTCCGATCGATCTAAGTAGTGAACTTTCCTCATCTGGCTTACACTGTCTTAGTACTCATCAAACGTTTTCTCACTGACTTGTGTTTCTTTGTTCTTTAGGTTAACTACCTATCATTTAATCCCTACAATGAATGGATTCTGGCTACAGCCTCGTCAGACACTACTGTTAATCTGTTTGATATGCGGAAACTGTCAGTGCCACTTCATGTATTGGGTGGTCACACGTATGTGCTTCCCCTCTCTCATACAAATATTTTAGCACTTGATCTGCAGCTGTTCTTGTGTATTGTTTTAAGGCAAGTTACGAGCATATTTTGTTTCTTACAGAGAAGAGGTGTTCCAAGTAGAGTGGGATCCTAACCATGAGACAGTGCTAGCGTCTTCTGCTGATGACAGAAGGTTGAATGTTTGGGACCTGAACAGGTATGCTTATTAATCATTTAAACGTTCTTAAATTTGTCTCGTCTTTTAGACCATCATGGATTTTTCTTCTTGTGGAATTCTTAATCACTAGTAACACAGGGAAGAAGTGTTCCAAGTAGAATAGGATGCTAACAATGAAACATTGACTTTTGACTTTGTAGTTGAGGCCTGTGCTAAAAGTAACGTTTGTGATTCGAGTGTTTGCATTTATTGTTCTTTGCATTTTGAAGAATCTTATTTACAAGAGTCTGCCAGAGTACAATTCAATCTAGTCTTACTGGGGTGAAAATAACTGTCAGGGTTGGGGAGGAGCAATTGGAATTAGATGCTGATGATGGCCCTCCTGAACTGCTATTCTCTCATGGAGGTCACAAGGCAAAGATTTCAGACTTCTCATGGAACAAAAATGAGCCATGGGTCATTTCAAGCGTAGCTGACGACAACAGCCTTCAGGTGTGGCAAATGGCTGAGAGCATATATCGTGATGAGGATGATATTCTAACTGCTGATGAATGATTCCAATCAAGACGACCTCATTTCTGGTTCTGTGCATATGAATCTCTGGCTTTATTCAACGAGCTGCTCCGACAATGTACTAATCTAAGTCATACATTTTGTTCCATCTCTGACGTTAGGTTCTTTGCCTTGTTTATATGTCCTTGCAGTTGAACTGGTTTAGCTAATTGTGAATGGTGTGCCGTTTGTGATTATAATTTCTATCTTCTACTCAAGATCAGAGGAAGTAGAACGTGTCTTTGCATGTGAGAATGATTTAATTAACTTGATTAGCTTTTCTTAATTTTAATACTAAGGAACTTTCTTCTAGTCTCAACCATGCTGGTGTTCTGACTTGTACCAAAGAACTACAGACTATCGACATTTTGCGTCGATCATGTCCTGTACTGTTTAGGACGTGGTATCTGTTCAGTTAGAAAGTCCGGTCAACTTTGGTTTTGCCTATTGATTTTGGACTAGATTGGTTTTGGGAGGACTGATTTGTTCAGTTAAAATGATGTCATTTTGTTCAATCGGATTACAAAAAAACTCCACATCAATAATGTCCCATCCTATCCAACAAACAGGAATTTATAATTCTTAGATCAGGAAAAGCAATTTCTTAAACACAGCCACAACAAAAGGAGGAGGACATCCACTGGACAGCAACTCTAGCAACTAAGCACAATTCTGTACATGATATAGAAATCAAAATCTCAGTAAATTTAGGTCGAGCTTCAAACAAAAGGGTGAAGTTGATCTCCTATGATACTCATCTCATACTAGCTACAGGTTCATCAGCTTTACAAATATAGTCCAAAGATCCTATAGCTAGTTAAATTTGGGAGTAATGCAATACCTCAAGCTGGATATGCAACTCTAAGACCCAATTCCAATCTACAAAAAGTGAAGAGATGAATACTCAGCTAGCTCTTGCTGCACGAGCCCCTCCTACGGAAAAAACACACAGAAAGAGAGTTATAAATTTACAAACAATCACCTGTTGCAAACCCCAAAGCAACATTAATATGCAGATTATGGTAAAGGGGGGTGAGCAACTCAGTGAAGAAGAAGAGCACTAGGTTCTAAAAGCTGCTCTCTAGCATCTTGGCAACAAGAGAAATGCACCGCTTTCAGCACATTCTTCATGTGAATTGCAGGATTGTTGCATGTTTCCAATCAAACCTGTAGGTGGATTCAGTTAAAGTTCTACAACCTATGGATGGATGAAACCCGGTTAGCCTAATGTCAAAATATTGAAAAATCTCACGAACAAGATCCGAGAATATGATTAGGTTGACAGAATGCGAGAAGGAAGTCTAAGAAGTTTCTTGCAATTATCATTGACAACTTATAGGATTAAAGGTACTTTTTTGTTTTTGAACAAATAGGATTAAAGATACTTTAGACGACTATAAAGATCATAAATTGTTCCTCATGGAACCCATTCATAGGAATAGACAGAGAGAGAAGTTTCAAACAAGTGATTGGACAAGGATTGAAATAACAGATTAAAGCCTGTAAGATTTTTGAAAAAACTGTATACATTTAGAATGAGGAGGCATTTTGTGAAGTCAAAATCTGCATGCTTGAAGTTAAATGAAACATATGATCTATTTCACCGGCACAGTTCAATTTCAATATGCTAATTGAATCTTGAACTTCATTATTGTAAAGATGTTCTACAGAATTAAGATTTTACAGTATACCTTTCCGCTGATTCGCTCCTGAAGAGCTGCCATTTTTCATTACATTCCCTAGTCCACAACCAGGGAGCTCCTTCGTGAGTATGTTTTGAGTTGCCTCCTTCGTGAGTATGTTCTGAGTTGTCATACAATTGAGATTCTCAAACTCACAAGTACTAAATCCCTGTCCATTCAATGTCGCATCTTCGCAATAGACCTGGTCATCACATTGCATATTACATGGATTCATTACATGAGCACCTTCAGGAAGATTTGGGTTAGCCAAATTCATATTATTAATGGGTTTCTGATACGGAAAAGATCCAATCTCGCCTTCAATTCTTCCCCGGATATCCACAAGCAAACACTTGAGCCTTGCAATCTCTGCTTCCAATGCAGCCTGCCCCTGCAACCTCTTCAGCAATTGCTGGTTCAAAGCTCTCAATTTCGCAACTTCATCCTCCAAAGACGCAGCCCTAGCCTTCTTCTTCTCCCTGTACTTGCGTACTGCGTCCCGATTCCCCGTCAGACGTTTCTTGCACTTCTTATCAGTTGACTCTGCAGTATCATCATCAGCCGCCTTTTCATCAGAAGGTGTAGATACAATTTTGGTATGCACATGAAAACATGTGTGTGTATGGGATGAATCAGGACCCGGTGGATTGCAAGTGTGGGTGTGAGTACAAGCATGAGTATCCTTCAATAGTTCCTCAAATAAGCTATCCATCGAACAACTGGTAGGCATTTCATTCATGTTTGGACTTGAAAAAAGTTCTTGACTCGACAAATCCAACTCACCGTCGTCCATCATAAGGTGAGCCAAAATTCAGATTCTGACACCAACCCAGATGATAATTCGACCCAAATTCTAGATCTTGGAAGAAATTAGCAATACCCAGATGATAATTTCTGGTTATGAATCAATCACTTCTTAGCTGCAAAAAAAAAGGGGTTTTAGAGTTAGTGCCTCGATCATAAACAAACCAACAGGCAATTGATTCTACCAAATTCGCTTGAGATCCAAAAATGATCCCGAGAAACAAAATTTAGAATTTCCAGATACAAGGAAGTGTAAATTGGAACCAGAAAACACATTCAGAATCGGAATAAAAAGAACTAGAAGCTTGCCTCGGTGAAACAGAATTCAACTTCAGGAAATCAATGAAACACTTGGATGAATAGAGATTATGTGTCTGTATCAGTGAAAGAAAACCGTTATTGCGCTCGGAATTGAAAACCCTAGATAACGCAAGCAAAGTGTAAAGTGTCTTTTGAAAAGGAACCATTAAAGAACGAACATTCCATGAAAGAGAGACTCAAAGTGATTCCACAAAAAGAGAAGCGAAAAGAAGACTGTCTTCTTTTCTCCGTGGTCAATTTTTACGAGATCGCCATCGTTGTCAATTTATAGTTAACTGAAGGACTCCGATGTAAATTATAAAAAAAAGCATTATTTGAGAATGACAAGTCCATAAACCTCTGTATTATGTTTGTCCAAATTATACTCTAATTATTCAGAAAAAAACGTATCTTTAACTCAATTTTAGTGAAATTAGATCAAATTTTGTGATCAAGAGAAGAAGCGGAAGAGTTGGTGGGAGAAATCCTGGAGGAAATCCGGAACTTGTTAGCAACAGAAGAAAGTAGGAGGAAGGATAAATCTTGCAGAAAGTAGAACATTTGATAGAGAAGAAGAGAAAGGATTGGAGGATAGGGAAATTCTGCCGGAAATTGAAAAGTTGATATCAGAAGCAGAAGAAGAGGAAGAAAGGCTGCAGGAAATTGAAAATTTGTTATCAACAGAAGAAGAGGAAGAGTTGGAGGAGGAACAGCTCCTGTAAGAAATTGAAAACTTGATAGCAGGAGAAGAACATGGAGAATTGGAGGAGGAATTCCTGCAGAAAATTGAAAAGTTGATTTAAGAAGAAGAAGAAGAAGAAGTAATCTTGCAGAAAATTGACAAATTATTATTAACAGAAAAAGAGAAACTTGGAGGAGGAAGAAATCCTATAGGAAGAAAAAATATTGTTGTCAGGAGAACAAGAGGGAGAGTTGGAGGAGGAACTCCCGGAGAAAATTGAAAAAATGATATCAGGAGAAGAAGAAGCAGAAGAAGAAGAAGAAGAAGAAGAAGAGAAGAAGAAGAAGAAGAAATTTTGCAGAAAATTGACAAATTGTTATTAACAGAAAAAGAGAAACTTGGAGGAGGAAGAAATCCTATAGGAAGAACAAATATTGTTGTCAGAAGAAGAATAGGAAGAGTTGGAGGAAGAGATCCTGCAGAAAAATAACAATATGATATTAGGAGAATAAGAAGAGGAAGAAATCCTGCAGGAAATTGAAATTTTGATATCGGGAGAAGAAGAAGAAGAAACTGTGCATAAAACTGAAAACTGAAATCAGGAAAAAAAGAAGAAAAAGAAATCCTGCAGGAAATTGAAAAAGGAATCATAGCCATCCGCGTGTCGGGACAGATGATGCGTGTCGGGACAGATGGCGGGCACGACCGTCACCTCTTGGGAGGACGTGAACCACCTTAGGGTGGTTAATGTGGCTTCAAATCTTCTGTGCCCTTTTTCTCCGTGCCCTCTGCTCCAACAACATTCAAGCCATTTAAATTTTCTCTCTCTTAATTATTGAATGGTTAAATGTTAATTGGAACATGTGGGCACAGGAAAAACGGTATAGAAGATTCGAAGTCAGTTAATGTAGCACCGTTGGGCGCATGAGATGCATGCGCCTGACAGTGCAATTGCCCTCCGACGGGGAGGGCAATTTACGATGATCTCGGGATTGATTTTTAGCACTTTTTTTTCCTGTTTTCGACTCGTTTTTCATAACTGACCGTATGCATACCACTTTTACATAATCATATACACACAAAAAAATCAAAAAACGAATCAAAAATTGATGAAAACCATAATAGATGAAAATCGAAAATCGTCTGTTTTCGGCAACCCGATAACGTAACCGCTCTTATACCACGTGTAACGCTTAGCATAGACTTTATTACGTGTCCTGGATTATTCATGAAAGGGTTAAAAATAAAGAAAATGTGGAATACCTGATCTTGGTTCCATCTTGATTTTCGAAGCGGTGTTCGTGGGCAAAACGAGCTCCAATCTCCAAGGACCTTCACGGAAAATGTTCACTGACTCGTGGTTAACGCTTTTCTACAGTTTTCTCAATACGTAAGCGCTCTTAGCGGATCAAAGGACCGTATGCTTACGAATGATATGAGCAACTGCAGGAGACCTTAACTTTTATATATAACTTCCATATCGAGCTTCCCCATCACAAACTCGATATGGGTCCGATCCACACTAATCAGGATTCATTTTTCTCCTGGACTTCGACCAATTAATTTAGATTATTTATTGGGCTACTTTATTACCTTTATCTAGATCAAATTACGTAACTTAACCAATAAGTTATTGAAAAACCGAAAATTATAGTTAATAGTTATCCAACATAATGAGAAAGAACAAAATTGTCCAACAGGAGGAGGAAGAAATCTTGCTAGAAATAGAAAAACTGTTACTAGAAAAAGAAGAGGAAAAGTTCAATGAGGAAGAAAATTTGCTGGAAATTGAAAAATTGATATGAGAAGAAGATGAGTAAAAAATCCCGTAGGAAATTGAAAAATTGTTATCAAAAGAAGAAAAGGAAGAATTGGAGGAGAGAAGATCCAGCAGGCAATGAAAAATTTGATATCAGGAGAAGCTGCAAGAAATTGAAAATTTGTTACTAATACAGTAAGGGGCAGAGTTGGAGGAGGAAGAAACCTTACAGGAAATTGAAAATTTGATACCAGGAGAAGAAGAGGACGAATTGGAGGAGTGGAAAACTCTGCAGGAAATTAAAATTTTAATATCAGGAGAAGAGAAGGAAGAAATCTTGCAGGAAATCTAAATATTGTGATTAATAGAAGAAGAGAAAGAGTTGAAGGAGGAAGAAATCCTGCAGGAAATTGAAAATTTGGGGTAGGGAGAAATATAACCTGCAAGGCATATGAAACACAGGAATCAGAAGACACAGATTTAGAGGTTGAAGATGGAGAATTACTCTGAACTAAGTCCATATCCATAACAACACCTGAGAATTGCGTGATTGAACTACCAAATGCTAAGAAGGGGTTAAGTTTTCTTTAACTGAAGACGTATCATAACATCAACAATTTTCTGGGAATTGGGTTTCTTCTGTCAGGAAGATCATGCTTACTGAACCTGAAGATCTAGAGAGGCTCTTTCAGACCAAAGTTCATGAGAGCACCTGGACCAGATATGGCTGAAGTATAGTGTCATGATTTGAACAAAACATCTTTTGTATCTTACTAATGATCAAAGTAGAATCATAACTATGCTTGAAGGTTTTTTTTTGTCTTTTGCTGCAGAACTTATCTGCAAATACAAGAATTGCACCTGTCTATCAGAAAAATCTTACATTTGTTTGTTTAGTCTAAAACTTTCCTCTCTATTTTCTGGACATTGATTCCTGCATACTGAAATGCACTCAAAATCACTATAGACATGACTTCAAGTTACATTTACAGTTGCTCAGGTGACAGATTAAGTGTTCATGAGAGGTTGAGAAAAACTAATCGAAGCTCGAGGACCGACTCCAACAGATATGATTTCCTTTCTCCAGGCTACTCAGAGATGTAGTATCATCATCAATATCAAGCAAAGCAAGACTCAAATGTAACTCTGCACTGGAATTCGGATAAACTTCATCGTCTTCCTCGACTTGCCTTTCTGAACGATCTGGGTCCTTTGAGTTCATCCATTTCTCAACACTATGGCCCTCCCTTAGAAGATTTAGTATCTGAAAATTAAATGTTAAGGGGTCTGTTAAAGGAACATCAAAAATGATAAACTTGGAATTTCTTTCCAATCAAGGAACCTCGATCATTTTGGGACGACGACTAGCAGATCTTGAGATGCAGAGTGTTGCTGCAAGTACCATTCTGTGCATCTGAACCTCATCAATGTTTCCTTCCAAATCTGGATCTAGTATGCTCCTTGCATTACCACTCTCTATTATTGGCTTTGCCTAAACTCACAAAACTAAATGTTAAGAGACACAGAACTTCTATAGTTGAACATTCTAATCACTGAAAAGGCTCTTACCCACATAACCAAGCTCTGTTGATTCTTGGAAGACTCCGGAGAAGCAATTGGTCTTCTTCCTGATAGTAATTCAAGTAGAACAACTCCAAAAGCATAGACATCAATCTTGTCACTCACTTTCCCATACATGAAGTACTCTGGAGCAAGATAGCCGAACGTTCCAACAACATCATCTTGAGTTGCAAATGATGAAGTTAATGGTGCCCATATCGCCAGACCGAAATCAGATAACTGTGACTCAGAAACAACTGTAAGTCATGTTGCAATTTCATAACTAATTTCACTCTCAGACTGGCCTAACTATCCTCTGCATTAGTCTGGGTGAGTACCTGTGGTTCAAACTCTTCAGAGAGAAGAATATTTGAGGACTTGATATCCCTGTGAATAACAGGCTGAGAACATTCATTGTGCAGAAAATTCAGGGCATCTGCAATTTTCACGGCAATCTTGTACCTCAATTCCCACGACAGTAACTGAGAATTGTCTTTGTTTTCACCGAAACCTATTATGAAATGTTAGATCAAATTTCAAACAATGTTTATTCAAATTAGTGTTCATAGATGCATCTTAAATGACCTTTACCATGAAGGTTTTCCTCTAAGCTGCCTTTAGAAAGCAAGTCATAAACTGAGATGAGTTCAGTATCTACAAGACAGATCCCCAGAAGAGGACTGATGTGCCTGTGTTTCAATGAGGAGATGATATCAACTTCCCGAGCAAAATTTTTTATTGCAGCTTGTGAGGACTTCTGAGTTTTTACTGCCACTAGCTTGCCATCTGGAAGTATTCCCTTATACACTCGGTTGGATCCTCCTTTTCCAATCAAATTTCCTGAGATTGAGATTACACTTGCATCAGATGACACAATCAAAAGGGTAAATGGCTTATATCAGATGACCATTTAATGGTACAAACCGGAAAAGAAATCAGAAGTTGCAGCTTTCAGGATCTCATAACTGAACCATTTGCAAGTTGAAGAGCTTGTTTTTAGCAGAATCTCCATGTCCCTTTCTGATTCACCTACTCCTGACAAACTAATCCTATTGTTCATCTCCAGTAATCTACTTAAACTTCGAGGTCTTCGCAACGAGGAACGATTTGGCAAGTTCATGACCCACTGCACAACAGACAATTGCTTAGACTGCAGTGCTTTTGGACTATCAATACTTGCTACTCGGAGAAGTGGCCAACCAGGCTTGTGATCCAAAATATCTCCTGTAAAAGAAGAACTTGGTCTCTTCATATGTGTACACACAAGGCTTGAACTTTCATCTGTCAAGTCTTCTCTTCCATTTCTTGTTACTACATCAAAACCTGACATTTCAGTGTCTGCATCAGAATCGCCAAACTCCGATTGGATTTCTCTGCAAGTGGGACTCTCAGTTATACTGAAACTTGGTTTTGGATCTCCCCTGAAGCCTGACATAACTGCAGATTATATGAATTTTTGTCTTAGGATCTCAGAAAAATGTGGTCTTGCTTCAAACATAAATACCAGACCTGTTAGTTGGCCGTGGTTAAACCTTCTGAACACGATTTTCTCCTTGTGGATGGCCAAAACACTAGTAGTTGGAGGCAATCTCTTAGCACAATGCCTAGCTGTTGAATCCCAACTCCTGAAAATGACATCTCCTGAGCTCAAGCAGAAGAGAATAGACAAACACGATCAATGCAAACCTTCACTCTAATTGCTTCGCATACCTTGGAGCATTACAGCGGAATGATTCTTTTCATCTGTAACTAGAGTATTCCAGACGAAAAACCGATCTGACCTGTGAGCTTTACCTGATTCTCAGAGCACAAAAGCCTGTTAATTTCCTAATCATTCAATGAAGGAGAAACTGAAAGTGAGTTTGTAGTCACAAACCTACTTCAGGAAAGAAAGTTCACCACACATATGCTTCTGACTATGCAACAAGGGTTGTAGTTTCAAAGACTATCCTGCATCAAAAAATTGCGATGAACAAGAAACATTAAACATGTTCAACTCAACATATCAATGAGTAATTGATTTTATGGGATGCTGAAATGACCACCTGAACTAAGACAAACTCGAATTGCAGTGACTAGATCTCCCAGTTCAGCCACCTTCAGGAGACCCCAGCTAAGCAGCTCTCTACTATGGCTAGTCAATTTGTATCCCAAATAATATATTCCTCTTTTCAATAAGCTTAGCTTCGTCTTCCTCGTCTAGCATCTTCTTGATTGATCTCTGTAACTTCCACTCTTCCTAGGAATTGAAGAAAGTCTGCAACTTTAACAGCCTCTCCACTTCCTGAACTGACCATTATGTTTCAACCTCTACAGTTAAGAAACTAAAACATGGTTAGACCATCTAGAATTAGAAAATCCTACATGGACTAATACCCCACAACCATATTAAGAACTTGTAAACTTCATATCAATCTGACCAGAATTCTCATTCCCACCAATGAATAAAATCAACATGAGTACCCAGAAGAGCCTGAGAAAGAGTTGAAATATGGGTGAATCACGCATAAAACAGAAAAAAGAAGCAAACTTGTTCCTGAAAGCTTTTTACCATTAGCATGAGAGGTCCAGAAGGCATTAAAAACGAAGTTGCTGCCAAACTTTACCACAAATTAATCCTAGAACAGAGCTAAAGAGGCCATTGATGAACTGAAAGATGCGTCTTTGGAGGGATAATGGTTGGTTTAAACAGAAGGGTTCTCTTAGAAAACGATAAGAAGAGGAAGAGGAGTACTAAAAACCAAAAAAAGACAAGAAGATAGAATCAGTGTCGGCAAGGAGGAGCATTCCCGCGAAATGTGGTTAAGAAAAAGGTTTTTGTGATTAAGGAAAAGAAAAAGAAAAATTGGTTTTCTAGTTAGCCTTCAGTTTTCAGATCAAAATTGTTAGTCAATCACTTGTTCGGTAAACCCCTAAGGTGATCAAGAACACATTTCCAAGCAGAAGCATGTTACACTGCAAATTGCATAGAGAGTAGTTACATATTTTGAATAAATTATTTGACGAACTAACAATTTAAAGCCAAGCGACGGGTTCGATATAAATGATCACTAAAGGCTTAGACTCAAAGAACTTAAGAAACTCAGAACTCAAGATGTTAATGCTTCACAATTTTTAGGGAGTCCCTAACCACATCTTATGAATCATTCTGCACATTTTTGCTTAATTAGATTGTAGAATTAGCCATCTATTCCAAGGTGGTTGGGTTTGGTTTTTGTTCACAAACTAAATGTATTGTGATTCTATAGGTTATAGCGTGTTGGTTAAGATGTCACCATCTCATGATGCTTGTTGCTATAATCTGCAGAAGAATTAAGTGACCCTTTTGTAATATAATTAAAGATTTCTAAGGAAATCTTAGTCTCTTCTATGGATAGCAATAGGCTGAGCCAGACTGGCCTTTTTTTTTAACCTACAGATGACTCAAAACCCGATGCAGGTACATGAAAATTCATTTGGGATGCAGTGTTTGTTCTCCATCCTGATAAAAATTTCAAGGATCTTCCAGTTTTTTATCAGAAAAGCAAGATAGGTTATTTAATACAGAGAGTTTGATGTTTTAGTTTGTTGAAGAGGTGAAGTTTAGAAACCCTTTTGTTAGGAGAATAACAGTGAGCTGCAAGATGGGCCTACTTGCAATCTTTTCCCAGAATAATGTGAATCATAAATGCAGTACCAACTTTTGGAATTATATACATGTATTTATATATATAGTGAATATTAGGGAATGGCACTAGAAATCTACTTGGCATATGATAGTACCATCACTTCTGTGTTTAAAGTATACCATTACTTTTTCACGCTTTCAAAGATGGGGATGACAATTAGGTGGTTAGGATCCAAACCTCCTAAATCTTGAATTCAAGATTAATAAAAATGATAAATTTGAGTCTAAACTCATAATCGTGTTCAATTATATTTGGATAAATGGGTTTGATCCTGTTCAAGTATACTCAAACAGCCCAAGCTTGTTTATAGGTCTGGCTTTTGAGTTGAAACTAGTCCAAAGCTGTGTATATGAGTACATATATGAGATATCTTGGTTCGATCTCGGTCAAATGAAGGTTGATATGTTGATTTCAAACTGGTCTAGGCCTTTTATCCATCACCATTTAAAGCTGTAATATATTGACCTCAAGTTGGATCAGATCAGTGTCTTTTTACTAACTCTAATGATAACTAGTATGTTTGGTCTTCCTGTGCAGAACTAATTAAATCAAACAACATTGACAAACAAATCACCTCCAACCCAACCTAATATTGCCATGAAAAGATCAGAACCCGAGGAGTTGAATTCAGCATTCTTAATCAAAACTTCAAGGATTGAAATCAAATTGGTCACCCATTTCCTCAGAATCTTTTCATTGACTAGATACTGGTGGCCAACCAGAGCCCTACATGCTTGTTTAGATTAGTTTAGATTGGCTAGTCATCTTCCAGACATGGGATATGATTTTCCTGGAAAATGTCAGGATTCTTAATATCACAGAACTTTCCATGAGTATTCATTTTTTGGGTCTTTCAGGCATCAAACCGTTGTAATATGAACTGTTTTGCTTCAAAAACTTTATAACTATTGACGATCCTCAATTTGGAAACTTTTGGGGTTGTTTTCCCTTTCAATTTCAGGTGATTTGCTAGTTTACACAGGAAAACAAAACCATTAATAGTTATCATCTTAATGTATCCATTTTATTCCAAACGCATAGCAGAATTATCAGGAGTACACAGAAGCTATAATTTTTTAGCTGTTTATTCATCTCTGATGATGCTCAGATAACAAAAGTTTAGCAACTCCAGTTACAGATGACGGAAAAAAATTGATATCAGAAGACAGAAAGGACAAGGTCTGTTTCAGGTTTTATCCCATGGCATACTTTTGAGTCCAGCTCCGAGCTGTAGATTCATACTTGAATTTGTCAGTCTTACACATATGAGCAATTTCTGGAACAAGTGGATCATCAGGATTTGGATCTGTAAGCAGTGAACATATGGAGAGTAAAACCTGAAAGAGAACAAAATTTCAGGATTATGAATATGAAGAGGAATGTGCCAGAAAGTTTCACGATAAATTTCCTTTTCAAAGTAACAACCTTGGATATGGTCAGTGCAGGACTCCATTGTTCTTTCAGAATGTCCAGGCAGATATTGCCATTGCTATTTATATTGGGATGGAAAACCTTGGTCCTGAAGGCAACCTGGAAACCACAATTTACAAGACGAGTATTGTGATATGAATTTCAGAAAAAAAAAAAAACAGAAAAGAGCCTAGTTCTGTTTCCTGCTATACCTTGGGAGGTTTGAAAGGATAATCAGGAGGAAAATGGATGGTGACAAGGAAAACACCTCCAGCATAAGGACTATCATTTGGACCAATGATTGTGGCTTGCCAGTGAAACATGTCCTGAGCCACAGGACCTGGAATTTCAAGAACAAGACGATCACATAACGTTCACAGCAAGAATTTTTTTTTACTAAGATGGCAAATGATGAATCTTCATGTTCATGATTTACCTGCACTACATGAAGTTGGAGGATCTCTTTGCAAGTCCTTTAGCTCCTTCAGGATTCTCTTTGAAGCCATTCAGGTAAATTTGGCTAGACAAGGTTCAGAGATTATAGCACCTGCAATCAAGAAAGCCAGATATGGAAGATACCCTCATAAGGAAAGACAACGGTGGGTTTAATAGAGGAATTTGTGGTCCTGATGAAGAGAAATGAAAGAGGCCCACTAATTCTTTTTACACTGATGAAAGTGGACATGGTATAAATTCCAGGAAAAAGTTAGCAGGTAAAGAATAAAATTTTTTGAAAGGAACAATTTGAGAGAGATTTTTCTGATTAAACTTAAAAATTGAAACCTTTTGATTTGGCATAAAGACTTTCTCCTTCATAATCAGTCGGTATAGATTCATTCCCTACCTATTTTAGTTTTCTCTTTTCGAGGTCAACCATTTCTTTCCATGTTTCACGTCACTATGGAAAAACCTTTTTTTTTTTTTTTTGATTCTCCTAAACACGGACCAGAATTTTTGTTTGAATCAGTCTGAACTTGTGACGTTCCAACTTTTATTTGAGTTTATCTAATCTTTGGAACAGACCCTTTAGGACTTGTATGTAACAGGTACCTTTCAGCTCTCTGATTGATGAAAACCGCTAGACACAAATCTACATCTTGAAAAGAAAATATTCGATCTTAGCTAGCGTGCATGATCAGTATCAAGTTTTAGAATCCAGAAAAGTTTTGGAGCTGAGAAGTTTGAAACGCACCACAGAAAACTTGACATGCAAATATCCTTAAAATGGACAATGGATATCATATTCTTACAGATGCAAACTTTGTTCATAAACCTGATACTAATTCCTGGTCTCCCCAACTGCTCCTGGATTTCCTGGTTTCTGATAACCAAAGCAACACATGCCAGAAAGTGTCAACTGAAATCATTGGTGATGACTCAACGTCAAACCAAGCTTGCATTAAGATCATTTAAGTGCATACAACAGGTTCATGATGCTCAACAAACTGATTCGGTATCTTACCAAAGAAATTTCCTCATTCTATTATTAATATATGAAGGTGTGATGTTAACAAACATAAAGGAAATCATTCATTTACAGATTAGTAACTCAACCCAGAATGCAGAACACACACACATACGAACGCAACTTTATGCTTATAGAGTTCTCTCTACTTCTGTCACTAAAGACTATAGACCACATCCTGTTGCTCCATATGGTGGTGCAATTAGAGACTAACAGATGATCGCATAATTGGTCATGTTCCTACTTCCTCGCAGAGCGTCATTTCGTAATCACAGTATGGAACAAGCCTTTTGTGCCTTTCTCTTCTTTTTCTTCTTCTGCTTTGGTGGTTGGAGAACCACTTTAATGGCCGCATCAAAGACAGCTTTAATATTCTATATCGAAAAATATGGAAATTGAAATGAATCCTGTCAGCAATACAGCTTTTCTTTAAGCTCGTAAAAAGATAATAAAATGACATACCTGCTGCGTTTTAGAACTACATTCAATGTAAACCGGAGCACCAATTATCTTTCTTAACTCCTCTCCCTTCAGAAAGCAAAAATATACATACGAAGTATTCGTTATTTTCTTGTAGAAGAAAGACAATGCTTCCGAGCTACATGTGTGATAAAACAGAATCAGTGGAAAGGAAATGACACCTCAGCCGTGGTAATGGGAATTGCACCAGGATGATCTAAAAGGTATTGCTTATCATCTCGAAGATCTACAAGCAGTATATTTAGTTGCCATTAGAACTCAGTCACTTTTGGGCTTAATCGACTTACTTATTCTATAGTTGACAAGCAATTGGAATAATCGGATATCTAAACTAAAGTAGTTGCATGCAGTCTCTAGCAGTAACTATTCAGGTTAAGAAACCATTTGAGAGACCAGATCTCCATATAAGTGTATATACAACAGAAGTGTTCCAGAAACTTTCACAAACTGCAGGTGCAAACTGCTAATAAGGAGATTGTTGAGTCATCTGTTATTGTCTTAAGTCTCTACTCTCACAGCCAAAGACCACGAGGACTCAACTCAAGAATTGTACCCTGGAAATGAATTTCAGGAACCCTTTGGTAAATATTAGGGTAACAAAAAATTGTCTAATTAATTTGTTCCTGTTGTTGAACATAAATTTAAGCTCATCATGCACTACTGATATATCCATCATTAATGGCAAAGATGCTCAAATATGTTCCTGTTTTGACAATCACAAACAATTCTTAAAATCTCAATCACCATCTATAACTAGTAAAGAGTCTCAAAAGAAACACCACTGAAATTAGGAAAAGGGAGGAGTGTCTAACCAAGCTTGGTCCCAACAAGAACAATAGGAACACCAGGTGCATAATGCCTCAATTCCGGTATCCACTGACCATTCAAAATAAGCATAAAGTAAATCCATCAGTATATCATTGTATTAAGCATCAGTATAAAAAAGGTATGAAAGAAGCTTGTAAACTTAGTCCTGATCTTACTTTCTTCACAACATTTTCGTAGCTCGCTTTGCTAATGAGAGAGAAAGCAAGCAGGAAAACATCTGCTCCTCTATAGCTCAGAGGTCTTAACCTATTGTAATCTTCTTGACCTGTTCCATAAAATAAATGCAAGAAGTCCATTACACGAAAATCAAGATTAGATTGGGATCTTACAGGCTATGGTCCTATGGACTTACCAGCAGTATCCCACAATCCTAGATTGACAGTGCTCCCATCCACAACCACATTTGCACTGAAATTATCAAATACAGTTGGCACATAGTCCTGCTCCATGGCAGATCGTAAAAAACACAGAATTCATGACGTTAGAATCATTGTCCCATATTAGACAGGTGAATTAAGCTAATAGCAACAGCGTATTGCATTTAAAGAAAACTGAGGCATGCCTGCACTGCAAACAGTTACTAAAACACAAAAGATACCATGCTGCAGTCATCTAGTGTCAAGTATAATTCTTTCGAAAGATCTCATATAAGCCGTCATCTTTAACAACAAGAAAGATATTGTGTGTTCTCTAACAAAACTGAATGTCTTACAGTTTAAATAAAATTGGAAAATTTTTTAAATTGACTAATGCAAGGTTTATACAGTACAACCCAAAAACATGATATGAAATAAACCAAGAAAACTCAACTGAATAGTTGCCAGCAACCAAGTAGATAAGAGTCCTAGTTAACTCAATTTAGGGAGAGTAGTTAAAGCAAATAAATCATGCTCTTGTTTAATGATCTAGACTCAAGGTAATCGAAAAAGATAAAATTCCTATCCTCAATTTGTCTACTTACACGGTAGTTGAAAACAAGTATAGTTATAGTAAAATGCACTGCCAAATTTGAATCTATTTATGAAAAGAGAAAAGGCATACCAGTCCTTCCGCAAGAAAGAACAAAAGCAACATAACAATAAACTCTCCCTAGAACCAAATAGTTATGATCATTTATTCATTCAATAATGCTTCACAAAACCTTAAAAAAGCTATACCTTTCAGTTGAATTTTGGTTAGCCAAGTTAAGAAAGAAAAACTACCCACCCTTCCAAAAATTCCCTAGCATGAGGATATAGCATTTAGCATAGATGACAGCTTCCTTTCTCGAGTACCAAATGTTCAGAGATCACGTCTAAGAATGTCAACTGTTACTGCTTTACAAGATTATGAAGAAACTTCACACAAATAATCCCCAAGAATTTAACACCTGAATTAGATGGACAAAAAAAATTAAAGATTTTCTGATCTTGTTAAAGCTAAACACAAGAAACAGAGATAATCCCATTAAGTTTCTTCCCCTTAAACTTCACCAAGTAGAGACAAGAACGTCAAACCACTAAGAATGAACTCCCAAACCCAAGGTTCCAACTTAAAAAACCCGAGAACATGTCATCAGAATGAAGGTGATGCAACTTAAAAATGAAGAATTTCAAGACAGCAAGCAAGAAGAATTCCAACAGTAATTCACGTTTCGCACATACATATTGCTAGAGACAAGCAAAAAGCTCCAAGATTCACACGACCACCCATTATCCAAGTCAACAACTTGCAGTAACCTTCGTTGACTTCGCCATAACTCCACATTTTCTCAAGAACCAAGCACACACACACACAAAATGGAAAGGAAAAAACAAGACTTGCAATCAATACATACAGTAGGAAAAGTGTTGCTGGTGTAGGAAATGAGCATGCAAGTCTTGCCCACAGCACCGTCACCGACAGTGACACACTTTATGAATCTTGAAGCACTCATCTTTTTCACTTCTTTATCTTCTTCAGCACAATTTCTGCAAGACCCACTTCTCAATTCTCAAGCAACAAACAGAAAGTAAGGGGAAAATGTGAACTTTTCACCTCCACCACCTTACCCCCAAGTCAGCAAATTAAGGGAGCGAATGAAGCAAGAAATTTTGGGGGTTGCTCGTGAAAAAGATGGAAGAGAAAGACAGCTCTAAGACAGCTATAAATGGTTTACCTATATTTCAGGACTCCAAGTTCTATGGCCTTTTTTTTTCTTTTTAAGATATATATTTTCATATATATTTTTCTAAATTACATAATATTTTAATTTTTGCAATTAGGAAATAAGGGAGACATATGTTTCATTTTCATAGATAGATAAATAAAGCCCATATTTTATAAGAAAATGAGATATTATGATAGATTTTCTTGATTTTTTTATGTTTTTAAAATATTATTTATTCTGCATAATAATCATTAATTATAACAATTTTAATTTTTTTATATTCACAATTTCAAAATTATGTCCTTATCAAAATTTAAATAATATTTAAAAAATTAATAACAATTTCTAAAATATAAAAGAATCAAACTATGAGAAATGTTAACCCTAAAAACATTTTCTCAATTATTGTTTTTGTTTTCTTTTTTTATTGCATACTTATGATAATTAAATTTTTATTATATTCAAATTATGTATTTTCAAATAAACTGTTTAATTTAAAAAATATCAATCTTTATAAGAAGTTAGGAAGATATTAACACTAACATTTTTTCTAATTTATTTACCTTAAATATAAATTTTATGTAAATACTCAAACCAATTTACTTATAAATACTTTAAAATCATAAAATTTCAAATCAAATTTAATAGGGAAAACTCAAAATTTCAAAAGTTTGTTAAAATTTGGTTCCAACAAAGCAAAATCCCTAACATGAACAGTAAAGTTGGTGGTGATTGGCTTCACAAGTAAGTGAAAATGATGAATTGATTGGTATCAATATGAGACACCAAAGCATGACCAAAAATGGAGAAAACTGAACAACCATCAACTATAATGGATCACATGACATGATTAATCTCATAACAACTTTTGGTATCTTTTGATATGATTATGGGCTTTGAGTATCCCTGCCCCTAATAACTTTGCTCAACCTCCTCTTTTAACCACCACAACTTTTGCATGATTAGCAATGAATTATCTCTTTTTTTTATTCATACATAATCTAAAATTTAATCAAAAATGACATAAAATATCATTATTTCAGCTTGAATTAAAAAAATTTCTCAAATTTGAGGTTAATTTGAAACCCGATCAATTCTATTTTAATTATTTATTTAAGCTGCATTGAAATGCACTCGAGCTAAAGTATTAACTGTGTTATGAAATATTATTAATTATAATTTATAGTTACATCCTTAATATTGTAAATACTTTCAAGTCTATAACAATTAATTTATTATATTTATAGTAACATTCATGTAATCACACATTAGTTGCAAATTATAATTTAAAATTTTGATGTGGTCATTTGCTAATTAAAAGTTCATTTTAGGTCACCTACTCATATAATTGAGAGAGCTTTTTAATTATATCTTCTTTGACATCTTAACCACAATCTAAAGCTTTCAAAACATGGACCATTTACTTGTAACCTACCCAACAACTATGCTTTCTCATGTGGTTGGTGATATATAGAACAGAGCACACCAATCCTAGGTGTGATTGTTAAGTCTGCTTTTATATATAACTAAGAGGAAAATGAAATGTAACAACTCAGATTTCAATATGCCAAAGACTTTACCTAATCCTTCACTTTTCTTAGGCTTATATATACAAAAATATACAAACTTCCATGCAAGATTTGCTTTCATTAGTGATGACTAATCATACAATGATCTAACAATTTATCATTATATTAGTAAGCTCTATCTTTCAATTAATGTTTTAAAAATGGAACCGGTGATTGAATCGGAGAAGCAACTGCTTCAAGAATCAATGGTTCAACCGTAATCAAACCGGTGACTAATAAATATATAAATTTTTATTTTATATATTATATATAAAATAATTTTTAAACATACTATTTAATTATTTATCTAATTGTAAATTTAACTTAAACCTTCAAACTTCAAAATATATAAGTTTTTTTTTAAAGTTCACCAACACAACACAAAATAAGATAACAAGCTTACTAATCATATTTCATCAAAAAGATTAAAAAAAATCACTAATCATAATATTCATTCTAAGTTAAAATCATCAAAATTAAGACATTTTAAATAAACCGGCTAATTCTTTCTTTCACCAGGTTAGAGGTTTTTATCGATCCAATCGCAAAATAAACAAGTCAATCACTCAAAAAAATAAAGGCTAAATCGGACCATTTCATACTTCGAGTCATCAATTTTCTGGTCCAACCGACCTATTTGGCCCAGTTTTTAAATCACTGCTTTCAAGTGAACATTGAATAAAATATCAAAGTATACACAATAGTCTACAAACTACAAAGTGTTATATAAAATATTAGCATGTTATCACCATTTCACTAAAACTAAGTGTGAAAATAGGTCAAATGGGCTGAACCAGGGAACACACAGCTCAAATATAGTCCAAAAACCCAAACTGACCTCCATTATGGCATCCCTTTGATCAAACATTCAATCCGTTTGAACTTTTCAAGTCAAGACTCAAGCTAGCCCTCAAGGCCAAACTTTGAACAGACCTGGACCCTATTGAATAAACTCAAACCTTGACTTTAAGTGCCAATGAGTTTTGCCTAATAGGTTAATCTCTATGAACTTTGTTGATAATTTTGTTTGACAAGCAATAACTCTAATCTTAGCTCTAAAATGGCTTGGAACAAAGTTAAGATTAGTCATTCCTAATGACTAAGCTTGAAGATTTTCACCAAAATGAAGCCAACGGGACATCTTGGAACTCGCTGCTCTACATAAACATGACAGCTTTTTAATTTCGAACTCTTGTGTAGTAGACTGCATCTTCAAAGGCTTGGAAACTTCATATTCACCCATAATCAGTTCACCTCAGTGTTCTAGCAGACTTTGGGAGATGTCATCCATAAAAATTCTGATGCCACTTGCCTGATTATTGGCAAGATGTGGGAATATTGTGCTCTGTCTGCCATGGTGATGGAGAATTATGACTCACAATTCTTCATCTGAACCAAAGATCTCGAGTTCAATCATCTTGCCCATCCCCGGGTCGATTTTTCCATCCGAATGTGGCATCTGTTCCGTTTTCGTTCTTTTTGCCTTATTCATGTGGACTGATGGTTCTACCTTCATTGTGTATGATTTCCTGATGAATAATAGATGAATATTCATGATTGGAAATCACAAACGCATGTCAGGTATGTGAACTTTAACAAATACAGGAATGTTTACCTATCTTCTGAGCCGGTCACTGATCGGTTTGATGTTGCAGACACTTTCTTTGAATCTTTTGAATTCTGTTCACCTGCCAATACAAAATCATGACATGCGCATACAGACAACAATAAGAGAGATAGCTGACCATCTCTAACCTGTGATTTTGTTAAGGAATCTTATGCCCTGTGAATGTGTATTAGTTGTCACTTTATCTGCATTACTGTTAAATCAGATGCAAGAATCAATTGTTTAGGCCAAGCAAGAATTGCAGAACAGCAGTGGTAGCTTTGTAATTTGTATGACCAACCTCAATGCCCTTCTAAGTCCTTCCACAGTCAGTAATTTTGCTGGCTGCTTGGGCTTCTTCGAGTTTGTTCTGTCACCTAGTGGATCAACCAAGTAAATGCCTTCTGATTTCAGAGGATCCCGAAAGGCTGTTCTCAAGTTCCTGAAATTTTAGGAAAACAAGTTTGATGTATCATCCGAGAGGAACTACAATCAAAGAACAAAAGCAGGTAAGTTTCCATTAACAAAACTGTGTTGATCACCTACCCTCCCTTAAGTTCAGCTCGAACTGTAGAAAATCTCTCTGATGCTTTCTGTACAATGATAACAGTTAACAAAGAAAGTTGATGTCAGAGACAAATTGATATGAAAACAAATGGCAGCAAGCATTTTTGCTCGGTAAGAGGTCAAGCTCTCTGAGTCTCTCGTACCCTTTCTTCTTGCAACTCCCAAGAAACAAGATATACTAGAACTGAAAAAGATTCTTACTGATTTGTGATATCTGCAATATATTCCTTGGCGTCTGAAATCAAAAAAACAACTCAATTCAGATTGCCAAGATTCCAATATTCAACATGTTATTGAAGAAGTCCTTGCAAAAGCTAATATGATCTTTTTGTCATAAAGCTACTTGTATTGCGGTTAATGTAAAGAAAAAGGATAGAGCAGAACCCCCTTAAAAGTTCAAATGAAACATTGATTGATAACAAAATCCCTAGTGAAAAAAGCACATATTATGCCTTTGGGATCATCAACAAAAAACATATACATGCGCTGAGAATTTGTGTATCATATTAACATTATGCAACTCCTAGCGAAAACTGTTGTGCCACCTACTCCAGAATGTTGCAAATGAATTGTAGAAGTTCTGCAACATACTTATTAATGACTACTGTACAAGCCATTCCATCCTTCCTTTTTCCTTTGCAAACTCCATAATCAATTGAAGTACCCATCTTCAATATTTGGTTAGAAGAGAACAAACTCAAGGAAAAACCACTCTGAAAACAAAATGCTAGGAGTTAGAATCTTTATGAATGCAAACACAGGGGGAAAAAGAAAAAAGAAGGCTCTAAGTCAGTGATGATAGCAAGTCATTACCAGATTGTCCTTGCGTATGGTACAATTGAATAGGGCAAAAACTGTTCCAGCATGCTCTTTGCAGTTCTGTTGATAAGCATCTCCAAACAAGAAAACAGAAATAGTATTTTCGTCTAAACATCCGAGTTTCCAAATGCAATAGCTTTTGCCAGCAGAACTAGTCTTTGGATGCCCCTTCTCAGTCAACACTCCAACAGTTGCCCAACATCCCGTAAGAGTGTCTCCCACCAATAAATTTCTAGGAAAAGAACCAAACAAGCCTCATTGTGTTTATATGTTGGATAGAAGCTCATAACAAGACACACTCAATCCATATAAGCAAGTGAACTAACCGAAAAAATCAGTTCCCTATAAGTAACCATGAAAATAAAGATGGAAATAGTTAAAAGATTACTTCATAGATGGTAAACGAACAAAACGGATGTCTGAGAAACGCTCACTGAGCTCTGTAGGAGAAACCAATTGATTCCTGGAAAAAAAATACAAGAAATCTGAAATGAAAAGATCAACTATGGAGTATTGAGCTTTGAAGGATATTTCAATAGGGAAAATCGGTGGCCGTAAGATTGAATCATTGGCATAATTTTGTACTTCAAAAACAAATTTAGTCCAACCATACCAAAACTAATATCATAAACAGGGAACATTTCGTGAACTGACACAAAAAACCAATGTTTCATTAGCGAAAAGTAAAACAAATAGCAGCAAATTTGTGAACAACCCCATAACCTAACAATGAACAAAGCGTTTATCGAGCTAAAAGGTTACCTTATTCTCAAACCTGAGTACTTCTCCACGTTAGAGTCACTCGGGTTCTTTGACCTATTAAGGTTCTCTGTTTGCTTGACTGGTTTTGGCTCAAAGTGAAGGCAATCTCGAACAGAGTCTTTAAAGACAGACATATCACCACCCCGCTTTCTACGTCTGGGTGATCCATCGTCGGACAAGTATCCTGAATAATCATGCCAAACACAAAACAAATCCATAGTAAGTTCTAATGACATAAAAACCATATTGCTAATTTTGTAAGTCCCAAATTTTTATGTACGGAAACAGAAATTCCGAAAATCTCTTGCAGAGGAAATCCAGAAAAACCAAAAATGAAAAGCTCCCAGATTAACATTATGCCTAAGTACTATAAGTAGAAAACTTTATGAATTTGTCGCTCAAAAAGCTTCAGTAAGTCCCCAAATGTACGATTATGCTACTAACATACAACAACCGACACACAGACTGTCAGAGTAAAATTATATGAAACTGGAGATATACCCAGATCAAGACTCAACAAAAAAGAAAACAAAAGAAGACCCTGATTAACATTATACCTAAGAAGTCAGAAATTAGAAATCTTTAGATTGAACTTCCATGAAAATGTCGCTCAATGCTCCAACGTGTGATTTTTTTTCTCACGAAGTATTAGAGAGGGAACTTACAGGAAACTGAGAGATACCCAGATCAAGACTCAACACAAAAAAAAAAGACCCATATTAACATTATAACTAAGACAGTAGCAAACTTTAGACGAACTTTCATGAACACGACTCATGAACTGTTAGAGAACGAACTTGCATTAAACTAAGAGATACCCAGATCAGAATTGTACATCAAAAGAAGAAAAAAAGGCACAAAACTGACGATTTTATCCCCCAAAAAAAAAAGAAAAAAGAAAACACCAACGACAAGAGAAAAGATGGAGAACTGCAGGTACATAAAGCGGCAAAGACCCATCTGCATAAATACCTGGAGAACCAGGGGGGGTTTCTAAAACATGTTCTTGGAGAGAGAGGAGAAGATCGAGGTCCTCTTCGTGGGTCGACATTAGTGCATGAGCTCCATCTCCATGAAGACCAGAGGGCTTTAGTTTTGCTGCGAAAGCGGAGGGAGAGGTGAAACTTTTGGAGGGAAAACAAAATGATAGTATATTGCTAGAAACGGTGACGTTTTCGCTAATAATTTATTTTGAAATTTCAGTAAAATTAAACCTAAATTATTTTTAAAAAATTAAGCTAATTCGTTTTTTGAAGTTCTTATTATAATTATTTACATTTTTTAAATAGTGAAACGATAAGTTCATATTTTAAATTTTATTAATTATATATAATATAAATAATTTATTAAAATAAAATACATATATAAACTTATTTTAAAATAAAATATATTCTCTTACAATATTATGCAAAATAATAAACATAATTCATAACAAAATTGTATACAAATCATATTTTATAAGATATAAAGTTATAAACAATATAATACAATAACATTTGCTATAAATCTCATTGAAACTCATAATTCTGAAAATGTTAACGTATCTAGTATGTAAGACCTTCCGCTTCGCGGGATTTAAAGAGAGTCATAATGTATGTAATTTTTTTTTTATATTTTTACAAAAAAATTATTTTCGTTAATTAAACTTGTAATTTTGTGGTCACAAAAGATTAACTTATAAATAAACTTAACTTTTTTAATTTAATTTTTAAGCTCAAATTCAATATATTTTTAAACGTAGATTCTGTAACACTAAGTTCCTAAAAATGACGTTATTTTAATATAAATGACCTAAAAAAACTTTATTTTGGTCTACATATTTAAAAATTTAAATTAAAATAGTGTTATTTTAATAAAGTGATCATTTTTAAAATAAAAGTATTGAAATAAAAGTATCAAACCACTCTAATTCTATGTATTTGACCTTATAATTTATTCCAATATTTTGAAACAAGGCTGAAAGTTAAACTTATATTAAAAAAGTTATAAAATTAGATAAAAATTGAATAAAATTAAAAATTTTGATAAATAATTTAATAAAACTGTTTTTATCCATAAAAAGTTAAAATTAAATTGAAAAAAGAGTTTGTAAAATAAAAATTAATCATTTTTATTTATAAAAATTGATTAGTTTACGAAAATTGACTAATTAATTAATTAATTGATCAATTTTTAACAATAAAGATTATTAAACTAAATTGAATTGAAAAATTAAAAATCGAATTAAAAAATTAATCGGTTCAAAATTTTTATTATTAAATTGGTAGAACAGTTCGGTTTTTAAAATTTTTGATTTTTTCTAATAAATATCAAAGAATTGAAATGAAAAGTATCAAGCCACACTAATTCCATTTATTTAACCTTATAATTTATTCTAATGAGTATGAATAAATTCCAAAACAATAGAGCCTAGAGGTGAAGTTCTTGTTTAGAAAGATCATCTCGACGTTTTGAGTTTGTTAAAGGTGGCAGATAAACCGTTAAATCAGTTAAACTTC
>JAOQMK010010799.1:6454-17655 GCA_027564415.1 Erythroxylum macrophyllum
TGGGACAAGGTTGATATTTAGATAATTAAAAGACCATACAATTTCTGCAGAAATTGCCTTTGGACCTCACAAAGGAAAATTAATTTTTATGCCTAAGATTCCTTTACAATCTTCAGAGAATGAAAAAATGGAATACCTTTTCTCATAACTCAATTCCCTGTACGTTTATGTTTTACAATGACCATTAATAAATCCCAGGGTCAAACGCTTTATTATGTTGGAATTTATCTCCATCAGCCTTTATTCTCAAATGGACAACTATATGTGGCTTTGTCAAGAGCTCGGAATCCTGAATCAATTATAGTTCTGATTGTTCCAGGAACTTTTGAGTCTTCAAAACTTGATTTAAAAAAAAAGAAATATTGTGTTCCGTGAGATTTTCCAATTAGTCAAATTATAAAGTACAAAACTATCAAAAGGTATATGAATTGTTTTGTTCAAGTTTATTTAATTTCATTTCATATAAAAAAATTCCCTGATTATTTTATTTAATTTCATTTCATGTAAAAAAAAATTACTGATTATTTTATTAAATAATTTTTAAAAGGATGGAAAAGCGTTTATTCATCAAGGATATTTTACCTGGTGCTCAATGGTGGCCATCTGAAATTACTGTGGAAGAAAAATAACATATTGTTACATCACCATGCCATCGAAAAGACAAAAGTTTATCTTTTTTTTATTCAGAGGTATGACAAGTATACTTTCTTTAATAAAATTCTTCCCAATTTTTAAAACTTATTATTAACTGTTTGTTTATTATTAACAGGGATCAAGAGTCGAAGCTATTATCGTTAACAATGATATCCAACGAATGAGCCATATTTTGCAGTCGTATAAAAATATATATCATTTCTAACAACATTGTGAAGCCAATTCCGCCTCAGTACCAAACTGAAGACTTAAAAATTCAATGGATAATTACAAGTTGCATTGTTATTGAAGTTGTAGCAGATGATGACAACATCATCCCTATGAAATTCAACTATACATCTTTATAGATCTTATCAACTATATAAACGAAAAGAAAAAAATCAGTCGGTTAGCTCCTTTATCTATTTCTTTCTAGAACTTTGACTTTTTTGTATTATAGCTAATTATATTTATCTTTAACATATGATAGATATTTTGGGTGTCGTTGTTGAAGTATTGGATCATAAAGAAATTAGTAAAGATGGCAAACTTTCAACTGTCGAATTTACAATCTCTATTATTCTCCACAACTGTTAAAACCTAAGACTAGGTTATTTTTTCTAACATTTTCCGTTTTTATATTAGGCAACAAACAATTATATTGTCAATATGGAATGATTTTGTTACTAATTAGGGCCAACAAATTGTCGAATCCTTACAATTGAAGTATTTTAGGTGTTACATTATCCACTTGGTTTGACTCCGCAATTCTTATTGATCTACCAATACAAGAAGCTGTAGATCTTAAAAATTGGTACTGCGACATTTTTTATCTTTTCTATAATTACAAAAAAAATTATATACAAATTTAAGAATATTTTGATGCTTTTATATTTATAATTATCATTTTTCAGGGCGCAACGAAATAATAAGGAGCTCAAAAACCTTATTAACCAACAAGCTTATCTCAAATATAATCATGGTGTATCTTTCGGTTCAAATCAAAAAATTACTCAGATTATCTTCTTGAAATCCACCAATAAGGTAAATACATTTTATATTCTTCTGTAAGCTTTCTACCTCACACATTGTCTATCTTATATTAATATTTCTAACAAAAATCTATCTATATATTTGTAGACAACATGGATTAAAGCTCATATTTCCTTTCAACACATTTTGCAAAAGTACTCGTATATGGCCTGCAAAAAATGCTTTCGCTCAACAGCAGCTACATATGAAATTACATTCACTTGTAATTCTTGCAGGGAGAAACTCCCAGCTGAATCCAAGCATTTCTTTTTCAATTTTCTGTCTTTTCTTCTAATGCAGCGTATTTGTTGGGAAAATTTTATTTTTCAACTTGACAATATGTCATGGGTGTGACATGTTAAGTAACACCCATGAGACCTTCACTATACATCTCACGAGGTACAACATGTTAAGTCACAACCTCAGACCTTCTCTGTAACATCCCATTACTTGCGGGGAGATTAAAATAATAAATATGAGAAATTATTGGGAGAGTAGAAATGCATTCATATTCATGCATAATATGTCATACACATACACGTGAATAGTAAATTTTTGCTCATGAAAATAATTGTATGCATTCATGGATAATTCTAGGTATAATTGAATTAAGTTGTGATATTATTGGGAATTTTTAAATTTATTATTTTGAAATTTTATTGGTTAGTGTAACTGTTAGATTTTTTTAATTTAGGTGAGTTTTAGGAATAATTTCGGAAATTATTAATTAGTATGGAGATAATTGGAATGTAAGGATGAGAGTAATGGGAACTAGTTCAAAGAGATCTTAGTTAGAGCCTAAGATGTTAGATAAGTGACAAGTGTCACTTGTCTAGTTGAAGTTTTGACTATACAATTTCATTGGAAAGACCAAGTGTTGTATCCTTATTTCCATCTTCCTCGTAACATCTTCTTCAAGTTTCTTCTAATACACAGAGTTTTTCATCAAACATCCTCCAAGAGTTAACTTTGTTCTTCCTTATCTTCTACCACTCCTACCTTGCTATCTGTTTCTTCTGCCATAAGAAAAAACGGAAGCTTGTCAAACTATACAGGGTGTACATGAATTGTATGGAGTCTAGGGCTTCGTGATAGTTGAAGATGTAGGAGTTTTTATCAAGTAAGTATTGTGTAAATCCTTTAGAGTTGTTGATTTATGAGATAAATTTGATAAATTGACTGTCATTTGCCTGATCATGGAATTAACGTACATCTTCATGAACACAGTGCTAATAGGATGAAAAATTTGGATATAGTATTATGTAGTATTTGATGATTATTTGTGATCAAATAACGTGGAAATGATTTTCTTGGAGTTAAATGATCTTAGAAACCATGTATAATTAGATGCAGAAACAATTTGAAGGAAACAGAAGTGAAGCTTTTGTTTTCACTGTATATATACGTACTTATGGGAGTTTGAGTGTTTTTAAGGATGAGCAAAAAATGAAAATTTGACATAAGGAATAAGTATGTGGTGATGTATGGGAAAGAGAATGAAAGATTTAAAATGAAAGTTGAGAAGAAAAATAGGGAATGTACAAAAAGGATGAATTTATGATATGCTCTGTTTCTCTTCACTATGAATGTATATATGTGTGTGTGTGTGTGAAAATATGAGTGTTTTAGAGGTGACCAAAAGAATGGTTTTAGAGTTGAAGAATAGTTGTAAGATGATTGTCTAAGGTGAGAAAGATTATATAAATGATAGTTAGGAAGAGAATTAAGAAAATGCTGAGAAGAAAGAGATAGGAAAATGTACAGAAAATGATGAAGTGCAAAACATGAAGAGGATGAGTTACTGATATCTAAATTTTTTATGATTGTAAGAATCTTGAGTAAACTTGCATATTAGGGGTACTGTGAATTTGTGGTGAATGAGTTGAATGAAAATGGAGTGGAAAAACTAAAAATGAAAATTGAAATGTTGAATTTAGTGAAGAAAGACACGTATAGAAGTTAGTTTTGAATGAAACAAAGAAAAGAGAAAAGAGAAGTAAATTTTTGATCTGAACTTCCTTGATTAAACTATATTGATCTAGGAAGATTTTGATAAAATTGTCTTCATGAAGTTGTAGATCATTCTTTTAGCTTTCCATTGCTATAAAGTTTGCAATTTTTGGAGTTCTGGATCAAAAGTTATGGAGGTTTGAAGTTGGGTAGGCAACTAATGAAAGTCACAATTGTGCTTAAGCACGATCACGATTTTCAAACTTTCACGTGAAAGTCGCTATCGTTCAAATGCATAATAGCGATTTTTAGGCTTTCTTATGAAAGTTGCTATTGTGCATAAGGTTTAGGTGATGATAAACATCTGACGGTTTTTTGGCTATATCTTCTTCGTACGTCATTCAAATGACATGAGATTTAAATCATTGGACTCGTAAGATATTGCTCTACCTCTCCACCAAAAATCATAGCCATATGAAACGAATTGAGAGAGATTGAGTGAAAAACGTGGGATGGGTGGAGTGAGTGTGCTCTCAAATGGTTCGACCCAATTTTTGTATTTATCTCTCACGCCTGTGACTTATCACCCTCACACACGTGAGTCACTCAAGCTTGTGACCTCTCACTTTGACCCCCGTGAGTTTAATTACTGGATGATGTTTATTTGTCACTTCATGCTACAGTGTTCCTTAATAGGTTCTGCAACCCGAGAGTATTGTGCAAGCTAAACCATCTTGCTTCTTCGACTATAACTTCTTCTCTAGACCTCCAAATGACTTGATTCTTAAGCCAATAGATTCATAACACATTATTATATCTCTCCACAAAAATTGGTAGCATTATGAATTGATTTAAAATTGTTTGATCAAATGAAAGTGTGGGAATCTGTTGAAACAATGTGAATTGGAATATTTTACTAAACATACTTCGGTATTGTGATTATATTTGGATCTGTAGGATTCCAAATGATATGATTTTTAATTTGGAGAAAACTAGAGATATAGGCTTACAAATTATCTTAAGAAGTAGAATTGTAATTCAGTCTCTAAGATTTTTAATTTCTGGATGGAAGTTGAGTGTAATGTACAGTTTCAATATAGGAATAGTCCTAAAATATTTGGTGAATATCTTTCAAAATACTGAACCAAATTGAATGATTTTGGTGTCATTAGAAACATAAGACATAGGGGAACACTCTTCTAGAAGATAGTATTGCCAAATTACTTTATTTTCATTGTCTAAATGATCAAGAACAGTAGACTCGAAATTTAATTTTGGAAAAAATCTGAAAGTGATACAATGAGTTATGAATTGTGATTTCGATGGTTTTATTGAGGTATAAACCTAAGTATAAATTATACTTAGGTGAGTTTTGTTATGGGATTGATTTTGTGAAGAAACTAATGGAAAAATAGCCGGGATTGTGTTATGGAACGTCAACCTCCAGAAATTGCCGGAAATTTCAGGCATTAGCTTCGGGAGCAACTTGTAAGTAACCTAGACGATCTCACTCAATTAAATGTTTGCTTTATATTATGTTTGAATTGTCGAATGAATGTGTTTTGATTGTTGGATTCTGGACAATGAAGGTCCGATGACTGTAATATTTGAATGAGATATTGAAGTGCTGCTTGAATGTGAATGTGACGAACTAAATGTTCATGATATAATTGATTGTACAAAATGCATTCCATACATGACTACATGATAAGATAAAGAGAGTTGTGACCTGAGTAGTAACAAAAAACGAGCTTAAAGCTCCACATGTGATTAAGAGTCAAAGGCTCACTATGTAAAATGAGCCCTGTATCCCCAACGGATAAGGGATAGTTATAAATGAGTCCGGTATCCAAAATGGATACGGGATAGTTTAGGCACTCAGTCACAACAACGTAATAATTGGAAATGAGTCACATAAGCATTGCATATGCAGTTTAATAAGTATGTTGATTGTTGGAAATGCCAAATTGGTTTGTTCTTAAGTGAAAATTTGATATGTGTTCAATTATGCAAAAATGCAAAATTGTGAAAAAATATGTTATATAAAATGTGTAACGTATGAATTAAGTGAACCATCGATAATGGTTACCTCATTGAATTCGCAAAACTCACCAAAATTGCAACGTTGACTTTTTAGGACCAAGAGACGACTCTAGCTACTGAGAGACTCTACAAGCAATGTAGACTTGTGATTTGGGAAGATAAGTCATGGCTCAAAGGTCGGTCAGTTGGGTTTTGGACATATTAGATAGATTTTGCATATTTCCTCTTTCATGTAGGGATTATGTATTAGGCTATGAATGATGTACATATAGGGAATGTTGAAAGACATATTGTAGACCTTTGTGTTTTATGCAATGAAATGAGGAAATTTTGGGTTTCAAAATATTGTGACTTTCTTATGATGCTTTATAAGTGAATAAAGATAAATTATGTCATGTTATGTGAATGTAGTGATTGAACGTAGCGCGCCATTGTCTTAGGTTATGTACCGGAATGTCCTCCAGGCGTCCTGGTATATACCCTACGGTAAGGGCGCACTACGTTCTCACGAGAGTGATTTAACATGTCACACCTGTAGGCATTTCAAAATTTATGATTTTACTCTATTTTTTTCTTTTATAACAAACATTCAGTAAATAAATCATTATATATAAGTAACATATATATCCTCCTTAACTTTTGTTTGCAAATGTAGATGCTGCCATGATGTTGATTTAAGTGACGAAACAGGAACTTTCACAGCTTCTATTTTTGGCGAACTTGGTGAAAACCTCTTGAAGTTCAGTGCAATTGAAGCTATGCAATTTTGCTAACAGGTTATATTTTTTTTAACTTACTACAAATAGATTTACATTTAATATCAACAATTATGATATGCTTATTATAAAACTAATGTTCTACATTTTTACCTTCCCATAACAAGAGTATCGAACTTCCTCTGGAAAAGGTACACGCAAAATTGAAAACCAAGACATTTCTTCTTCATATAAAACCTGCTTACATCCACTCACCAGATGAAAGACAATGGTTCACTGTTATCTATTACCGTGAAATAGATGATGGTGAATTACAAAATGGTTCAACTTCAATTAGAAAAGAAGGTGACGTTTCAACTGACGATTGAAATAACAATGCTGACATTACACCTACATCTATTTCAGGTATTTATCAGTATTTATTCAATCAATTTTTTTGCATTTTTATCTTTATCAAACTACGTGAGCTTCTTTTTTGTGAATTATATTATCATTTGTTATTTATTTACTCAGCATTTTTATCAAAAAAATAATTTTCGCTTTTATACTCTATCGCTAATATATTTTAGTTCTTTATATTTTTAGAAGATATTGTTGCTTCTTCTTCAAGAGTAAGACAATTTCTTCACAAAAGATTCAGCAACACTGAACCCATACTAGCCTCAAATGCAAATGTCGATGGCCAAATTATCATATACTTTTTTCATAGTTCGGCAAACAACGTAAGCATGTAACTTTTCTAATTTTTGTGCTTTAACTTCCTCTTTTCTTGAACTTCAAAATTATGTATACCTGTATGGTGGTTTTTTTTGGGTTAATTGACAACCATCACTAACATTTTGTGACTTGTTCATAACTGTGACTTTGTTACGCCATTAGACAATTCTCTTTATTAAACTCATCCACGTTCATAAAATAATTACTTCTAAATTCATACAAATTCCAACATATCAAAAGAAACCATTTTCTTTATTTCTTTATTTGCTTTATTTTGACATGCCTTGTTTTCTCTTCCATTTTAATTCCTATCACATGCATTATTAATTGCTAATTATTATTAATTATTATATACTAATATTAAGTATATATATATAGCTCTTCACGATTGGGACTAATAAGTCATTTGATTATTTAAATTAATTATCTTAGTTAATTGTTATTTATTATTAGTTATTAGTTAATTCTAAATTATGTTTTGTATATTATTATTCAATTATTAATTTAGTTTTAATTGTGTCATTTTTAATTAATTTTAACTATTAATTGGTTGTTAATTATGTCATTATACATTTTTATAATAGACTCCTCTATTTTCTTCCAATAACTTTTAAATATATATAAAAACTCACGCCTATGTGCATGGGAGTCATGTTTGTGACTATTAAGTCACAGGCGTGAGTTTTTATATATATTTAAAAGTTCAAGTCATAACCGTGCTTGTTATTTTGGTTTTTTCTTACCAGACTTTTTTCACATCATGAACGGTTATTGTTAATTAATAAATAGGCATGTTCTTATTAATCCTTTCATATTATTATTTAATTATTAGTTTAGTTATAATTGTGTTATTATTAATTGCTTGTTAATTACGTCATTTGAAATTTTTATTATTATTAACTATATATACTACTATTGATAAAACATTTTGGTAATACTTTTTAAAGGTGAAAATGTAACTATGTTTTTAACGGTCCTCTTGATGTTAGGTACTATTTAATTATCTAATGTAAATACTTGATGGATGCATTATCGTATTAGAATTTACAATTTTTTAACTGCTTTTCTTTTCTAAGTATCTATCGACTTAGCAATTCAACTTATCTCTAAAAGTCACTAAACGCAAGAGTTATAAAGCAAATATGATTTATCCATTTGTTTTTTATTACCGCATCAACTTTATATTATTATGACCCTACAATATTATTCTATATTTGAATTATTCTCACCTTTTTTCCTATATCGCTGATGCATCAAACTTACATAATTTAATAAGATCAAATTAACCATAACACCAACTATTTTTATTTTATCTTTTGCTAAGCTACATCAAAAATATCAATTAAACATAAACATTACGGTAAAACCTTGACCACACAAACATCAAATACTACATAAACATCAAAATCTACAATCATCTAACAAACTAAAACTTTTTAAGAAGAAAAAATTTCCACTTACAAATTAAATATTTCCACAAAAGCAAAACAATAAATTCGAAATCGCATATTCATACACATAACACTTATATTAATTATCAGGACTCTTTTTTCTTCACCGACTCTCTTTGATTTTCTTATTTTCTTCCTTTCTCTACATCTCCTCTCTGTCTCCAAGCGTGATGAAACGAGTGAAGATTAATGGCCCTTCATCCCTCATTCACAAAATAATGTCATTAACATTCATACAAATTTCAACATATAAAACGAAGTCAAATTAAATAAAATTAACCACAACACTCCCTGAATATTAAACTACAATTGTATTCAACCAAAACCAAAAACACTAAACCATAAAAACACAAACGCCAAAAAATAGATTAATAATGACAATAAATTAATTTCTCATTTAATAATTAAAGATGTCAAAGATCAATTGAATAAACACAACCTAAGATTTTAAAACTCATAATAATTCGTGAACAAACTATTCTTTGCATGCAAACCATAATTAACAAGTACGTCAAATAAAAGACCATTAGTAAGTGTGATAAACACTCACTCCACTTTCCATTCTCTCAAGCATTTAAAGGTTATAAATATTCGTTCATTATTCATTTCATGTAAAGCATTAACCATAAGCTTGCTTACTAATCCAATCTTCACTACTAAATATCTAATACAAATATTAATTCGAAGGTCTTTATTTTTGTTGTAACAGGACCAAGCCAAAGGTAGGGATAAAACCAAGCTTTAAACCATAATTGAGCATTTAAAATGATACCAACCAATTAAATATAAAACATACAATTTTTTCTTTTCAATTACAAACTTAACCTTACCAATCTCCCTTCCTTTTCCCTTCTCCCCTTTCTTTTCATTTTGGTTTTTTCTTCCTTTTTCCTTTTTTTCATTTTCTACTTCTGTTTCTTTTTTTCCTCTTTCTCCTTTTTTTTACTTCATATGATTTTCTTTTTTTTCAATATACAACAACATAAATTCAAAAAGGAAAAAATGTAAACAACAAATGCAAATTATTACAATCCAACCCATCCTTAACTTATAACCTAACTATATGTTATACTTCTCCCAAAAGTATTCTCTGCAATCAATTATACCTTTTAAATGCTCAACTTTCCCTTACAACTAATGTAATCAAAAGAGATAAATAATCAAGGCAAAGGCTCATATTTCGGGTTTTAACTAAAAAAAAGTTTCATCTAAGCTCAAGGGGGCTCATTAAGGATAATATCATGGTGGCTTTTGAAGCTGTCAAGATAAATCCTAAATGCCTTCATCACTTCAATGTTTGCGTAAGATTACGTAATCTCGACTAATATTTGCAAGCAAGTTCTAGATTTGCTTAATCATGAAAGAATACTCTCAGCAATGAATACTTTTAACTGGTATTAAATATCTCAAAAAAGCTCAAATTCTTACCAAACAAAGGTCGGATTCATCTATCACAACAAGATAATATCCTTTCAATTGAAATCCAAGGCAATCAGTTTATGCATACAAGTATATTAATTCACTCATATTATGCATTTATAATCTCCGTCGATTTCATTTAATAACCGAACATCTCTAACTATTAAACAAGAAAACAAACTAGTAATGTACAAATATACACTGTCAACATCATAAGAAATTAATTAAAGGATCCAAGATGCAAATAACATTAATCAAGACAAACAATAAAAGTAAACTAATTTAATAACAAACAATCAAAATAATAAAAAGAAAAAGATAGAAATACAATACTAAGATGAAGGTGGACGTTGTCTCGAACGAGAATTTAAATTCGCTAGGAAATTCCTCATCTCTACTATGCTAGCCTCATTCTTATCAAATCTATCATTCATTTGCCGTTCAAATACAATTAGTTGATTAAGCAATGATTGATATTCAACAGAATTAGGTGCAATGTTCCAATGCATAGCTTCTGGTGGCAAAACATCGTCCCCTTGTGTACTTTCACCTACTTCAACGTGACTACGCTTACTACTTGAAGCTTCTGTTGTGTCATCAATAACAAGAACATGACGATCACCTTGTCACCTAACAATCTTCATAGATACCAACGACTGCAAGTCTAAACTAGAGTTCCCTGAAACTAACTGCATAACTATTCTCACAGTTAGTAAACTAAGATGCTCTACAATTTGGGTGACAAATGCTCCAACTACTATTTTGCCAGCTCTAGATTTACCCACACACATTAGATGTATACTTAACCACATACTAGCATTAAAATGTTTAACATGCACCATACACCACATCACAAACAATTTTGCTTTAGAGACTGCACCTTATCTATCTCCTCTACCAAATAACGTATAAGTTAAAAACCTATGAAGATAATGAAGGCTGCGGTCCACTAAAGCGGATGATTTAAACCTACTTGGAGAAAAAATGTTTATTGAATTAGTAATTTCATTCCAAAATTCTATAGGCTTAAATTCATCATGGTATCCATATGAATCACTATATGAAAATGCAAATATACTATTTAGTATATCTAAAGTAATGGCATGCGGCATATTCATCAATCTAAATGTCATATTAATCACGATGCCATCTTCATTCAACATCAATTGTAAAGTAAAGTAGTCAAAAATTCTAAAGTTAATTCAATGTATGAATTTTTTTAAAATTCAGCAAATCTATC
>JAOQMK010011120.1:0-28185 GCA_027564415.1 Erythroxylum macrophyllum
AATTTCAGTTGGTGGAAAAGCAAAGACTGATTGAATTTGCTGATGCACTTCGAAGCAAGCTCTGCTTCTTTGACGAGTTGGAGAATGTAAGTTTGGATGTAAATACATCCTCAGTTTCAGTTGCTTTGAAGTTACTTTTCTGTCTTTGGCTTTATTCTAGTGACAATGTTATCTGTGCTGATCTTACTTGGCAGTCAGTTTCAGTTTCAGTTTCTCTTTTTCTTTTCATTTCTGCACCTTACTCATAGAAGGCGGCTTGGTTCCCAAGCCTGACTAGTAATCCTCTATGTCATTTAGGGCATGAATTTCAAATTGAATTGGTAAAGATTCAGTTGGAAGATCGCTATGTAGATGAATGGCTATACTTTGTGATGGTGACGAAGATTGATTCAATAGCTGCCGACTTCTTTTAGTTTCTATAGTAGCTTCAATGACAAACCTATGCATATGGATCTCCTCTTTTCTGATAGACAGATTAATCATATAATAGATCTTCTTGTTATTGGTCATCTGCATATGAATCCTAGAGCAATCATTTCTGTTCCAAGAGTTCATTTCACTGATCATGAGGATGTCTTTGTTTGTTAAAATCTTGCTTATGATGGAGTTCAAACTTGTACCTTGCACTATTTAGACGCTGTTATATTGGATTATTTCTTTTGATGGATTTCAATTATGTGTATGCATCTTACAGATTTCTACAAATTTTTATTCTCCAAGCATGAGTGTGGGAAACGAGAAATTCCTGCCACTACTGAAACGGCTTGATGAGTGCATAGCGTAAGTGAACGTTTTTCTTATAGCCATATGTGAGGCTACATCTCTGCAGCATGAATAGTGGTAGGTTTTCTCTTGTTCTGAGGATATGGCACTGGATTCTGATTTTTTTATTACATTAGGTATGTTGAGAGCAACCCGCAATATGCAGAATCCAGTGTGTATTTACTCAAATTTCGACAACTCCAGGTATAGACATGGAGTCAGCACTGTAGCATTTGATTAGGAATATTTCAAAATTTTAAGGTTTGTATCTAGTTCCGCATTTATTAAGTTTACATGTATAACAGTCTAGAGCCCTGGGTATGATCCGTTCTCATGTGCATTCAGTTCTGAAGGGAGCTTCTTCTCAGGTGAGCTTTACATGTGGATGTTCGAAAAGCTTCAGTGAATGTGGATGTGATTTTTAACTTGGCCTTTACTTGTTTCTTTCATCAGGTCCAGGCAGCAATCCGGAGCACTAATGGCAATAAAGCATCTCTGTCAGAAGGGGTAGAGGCATCTGTAATCTACGTGCGATTCAAGGCAGCTGCAAGTGAGGTGACTTTTTTTTTTAAACTTCATTTTGATTATCAATTGAAAGTGCAAATTTTGATTTTATGCGAGTGACATGGCATTGGATGAAATAATTCTATACTAAATGGGAACAAAACTATGGGTTGACATGTGATATGGCTAATTATAGATATAGTTAACAACTTTAAGCACTTTCAGCTTAAACATGTTCTTGAGGAAATTGAAAGCCGAGCATCAAGAAAAGAATATGTTCAGATCCTTGCCGAATGCCATAAGTTGTATTGTGAACAGCGACTTTCCTTGGTGGGTCATCAACCTACTCTCTTCCAAATGCCTTTGTCCTTTTTAATCTCCTTGGTTAGCTAACAAAATTAAAATCTCTCACTGGCTTTCTGCTTTCTAGTTAAAAGGGATAGTACATCAACGGATATCTGAATTTTCCAAGAAAGAGGCCCTGCCATCATTAACCCGATCTGGATGTGCATATCTAATGCAGGTACTGATTTAGTAGAGTTCATGATGGAAGATCATTTGAATGGAGGCATCTTAGCACATCTTACTTGGGATAGTAGAACTAATTAAGGATCTTTGTGATCATTCCAATCATTTCTTTGGTTTACTTTTACCCTACATATTAGTAAAGCATCATTAGCTTGTCATTATCATTCAATACATGTATCTTGTTTTTAATTTTTTTTCCCTAAAACAGATTTCTACTTTTTTCTTCACTTGTATAATAAATTTAAGTTGACCTTTTCTTTTTTGGGTTTTAGTTTCCATAACAATGTTCATGTAATAGGAAAGTAAATATGGGATTGTATCAGAAATAGGCTTCTATATTGGGAGACCGAACTTGTCCTAACATTGTGTCTTGTATGTTACCATATTTTGGTTTGATGCTACCATAAATTGGAGGTTTGTCAACTTGAGCATCAACTCTTTGGTCACTTTTTCCCTTCCTCGGAGGATGTATCTAGCTTGGCTTCCCTAATGGATCCTCTCTGAGTAACTATTCTCCTATCATATTGTAGGGGAACTACGGGTGTTTATGGGATTTCTGTCTTACTTTTTTAAGTCCATGGTTATTTATGATGTGGAACGTTTGAATGAAGAAGTTTGTTTTATACTCATTATAAGATTATGCCCAGAAGTGATTGCTATGATATCTTTTGCAAGTCTACTTGTATGATAAATTGCGCCCGGAACTTATTAATGAAACAAATATCGATCTTCTGTGAACTTGTCGATATACTCAAAGTTAAGTCTTGGGAGAACAATGAAGTGAATTATTAGCTGGTTTACGTCCTACATTACAAAGAATATTAGCAGATGTTCATGAGCGTTTGACTTTTCGTTTATTAAGATTTCATTCTTACACGACTAATGTGGCATTAGCACGTATTTAATTTGATCTGAATTGCTTTTAGATGCATCTATGATCATTTTAATTATTAAGCATGGAAAGTATACTAAAATAACGTCATCGTGATTTTCGAGGTTCACCTCCAAAGTCATAATCCTGCATACAAAAACCTGTAATTTAACGTTTCCATCACGTCTTCCAAGAACCAACTTTTCTATACATAAGAAGAATACATAATGGAAGCTTGAAAATGTATCAAAATAAATTGTTTTTTATTTTATCATATCAGAATAAATTTATTATAATTTAAAGACAAATTTGATTATATCAAACTTACAATTAACACAAAACAGAGGAAAATTGTACAAATGAATTAAAATGTAAACGTCATTTTCAAAATTTCAACTATATTTAAATCATAAAAAATTTTCTAAATAATTTCTATTATTATTTTATCGGATCAGAATAAATAGATTATAATTCAAAGAGAAAATTCATTATATCAAAATTATAATTGACACAAAACATTGGAAAATTGTTTTAATTTACGTGACACGCATATTTTAATTTTTAAATAAATAAGATAAAAATTAAAAATTGATTCGCATGACATATTTTGATTTTTTCTTATTATTTTGATTTTAATTTATAGATAAAATTTTTAAGGTTAAAAATTAAAATTAAAAATTGAGTTTATTTGTGTCATATGCGTGATTATTAAGTTACACCGTGATACATATTTTGATTTTGTTTTTCAATTATTTTAATTTTAATTTTTTAAATAATAAATTTTAAAATAATAAATTTAATCTTAAAAATTGATAATTTATTAAAATTGTTTAATTAATTTATATATTATAAAATGAAATAAATTTAAAAATTGATTAATTTTATTATTATTATTGTGTTAAGCTTTGTTGGAAGTAAAAGAAGATAAATCTTTAAATAGACAGTTCGGATTCTCTGTCCAAGACTAGCCTGGCAAACTCTATTTAACATTAAAACGACGTCATTTTTGTTAAAAATTTTAGAGACGCATCCAGATTGTACAATACAAGCCGCCTACAGTCGTGACAAAAGTTGCACTTCTCGATTTCTGTTTCAACGTTAACTATTCCACTTCTACTGATTTTGGGAAACCTCAAATCAGAATTTCAATTTGGCTTCTTCAGGACATTTTTTCCCATTGTCTTAAGTTTCTAATGATACCAAAATCATTCAATTTAGTTGAGAAATCTGAAAGTTATGGCCCAAAAACTTTCGGACTATTGTTATACTAAAATAGTACATTATACTCAACTTTTATCCAAAAATTGAAAGTCTTATAAACCAAATTAAAATTTGATTCCTTTAGATAATTTGTAGCTCTATGTATCTAGTTTATTTAAAGACAAGAATCATTGGAATTGGAGATCTACAGATTAAGATATCACCAAAATATTGAAACATGTTTAGTAAAAATATCCAACTCGCACCCTTCCAACCGATCCCCTTACTTTGATTCAATCAATATTTTTCAAATTAATACCAAAACCTATAAATTTTTGTCGAGAGATAGAGGAATGTGTTAGAAATCCAATGCTTCAAAAATCAAATCATTTAGAGGTCATACAAAAAAGTTATGGCCAAAAGAATCAGACGTATTCAGCTCAGGGGGCTGCGGAGTCGCGATCGTGAGCCTTTTTTTTTTGGTAAATCAGTAATAAAAATAAATAATAAACGAAAGTATGTACATGACTAGAGAGAGTATGGACACTCATCTCTACCAATCAGAGATCAACCACTGGACAGAGGAAACACCAAAGAAAATGACAAAGATGGCATTACATCAAGAAACTAGGTTGGAAATAACCTCTTGGAGACTCTAAAGTACTAATAGGAATGAACCAACCGACATATACAAGTAGCACTAAGGTCATCCATGCAAGATACTAGAGATATCACTTACAGCTACAGTACCAATCACACAAAAATCATGTCCCAAAAGGAGTCTGCTCTTGGGTATTGGATTGCTGAAAATCGCGAGCCATATTTTGCATAAGCATGAATTTTACTTTCTAATTTCTCAATAATTTATCATATTCACTATTCGAGTCGTATTATGGGTAACGGCGCGTTACAAATGGGACGTAACATCCACCGTCGATTTAATTAATGATTGAATTCTTCTCGTACAATTCTCACGGTTACACCCTTTTGTTTTTGCACTCTGATGTTCCATAATTTTCCTATATTCATCTTCTCACAAGTATAAATTTATATCGGATGAATTGTAGTTGTTAAAATCATTAAAAAGAACTTAATATCCCAATGTATCTGTTAAATGCCGATTTGAACAAAAAAGCTTTCCAACAGATTTTACAACCGATTTAACAAATACGTTGATTCTACCGCCGCAATTTAAAAGATACGCTGATTCGACTGCAAATTTAAGAAATATGTTCATTTAAAACCGCGATGAATTTTATTCGGTTGTTACTTATAATTTGGACCAATAAAAAGCAATGTGATACCAATTACACAATTTCATTGACCACTTCAGATTTTCCTCCAATATACATACGGTTCAACTTTGCATAATAAATCTCATAAAGTAAAGGCAAAATTAGGTAACACTTCCTTCTACAAAGTTATTTTCCAATGTCTTAAGTTTCTATTGACACCAAAATCACTCAATTTGGTTTGGTAATTTGGAAGATATGCCTCAAACATTATCGGGTTGTTCACATTCAAAAATAGTATACTATGCACAACTTCCATCCAAAAATTCAACATCTTAGGGTATACATATATGTATGTATATATATATATGTATGTATGTATATATATATAACATATTATATTATAAAAAATACCAAAGTCATCCTCGTTATTTATCATATAGTATAATTAATTAATTAAATTATAATTTATTGAAAAATTAATATAATTAATAGATTAGTTAATATTTAGTGTTTTTGACTAATTAGCACATATATTTTTTGCCATTTTTAATTAATTTTATTTTATATATAATTAATTTACTAATTACATTATAATTAATAGATTGATTTGAACTCTATTATATATATTTATATATTTATGTAACAATTCTTTTTTGACACCATGACTTCATGCATTTCACTCAATCAAACATACTTAACAAGATACATATGAAATTCTCATGAGACACTTTTCTAATTATTATGTTGTTGTGACTGAGTGCCTAAACTGTCCCATATAGGGCTCATTAAACGTTGAGCCTAAGGCTCTGAATCACTTTGAGCTCGAGGCTTAGTTTCACTCATTGAGCTTTAAGCTCTGATCGATGGCTACTCTGCTCACAACTGCCATTATCTGATTATGCACTGATGAATGGAATGCATGTACCACAATCAATCACATTATAAAGCACATAGGTCTTCACATTCACATTCAAGCAGTATTTCAATATCTCAATCCACATTACACAATCATCGGACCTTCTGTACGGAATCCACAATCAAATCACATCCATTCATTATTCAAAACATAATTATAAGCAAACAATAATTGAGAGAAACTGTCTAGGTTACTCATAAGTTGCTCCCGAAGCTAATGCCTGGAAGATCCAGCAATGTCTGGAGGTTGACGTTCCAATTGATCCTCTATAACAAATAATATACACAATATCACAATTTGTATAATCATAAGTATTCAATAATGCAAATGTATAAAATGAATTATGTACAATACATGTTCATGATAATCCCGGGTATCATTCCATTAATTCCATCACAAAATCATTCTCGTATCAAAACTCATCTAAGTATAACTTATACTTAGGTTTATGCCTCACTAAAATCATTAAATTCACAATTCATTTCTCATTGAATCACTTCAGATTTTTCCAAGACACCCCTTTTGGGTCTACTGTTCACGTATAATCAGAAGGTAAAAATGAGGTAATTTAGTCAAACTCTCTTTTAGAAAAGTTTTCCCCTATGTCTTATCTTTCCATTGACACCAAAATCACTCAATTTGGTTTAGTAATTTGGAAGATATGCCTCAAACATTATCGGGTTATCCATATTCAAAAATAGTGTACTATGTACAACTTCCATCGAGAAATTCTATATCTTAGAGAAAGAATCAAAATTCGACTCCTTAAGACAATTTGTAGGCCCATATCTCTAGTTTACTCCAAAATAAAATTCATCTTATTTGGAATCCTACAGCTCAAGATATCATCAAAATATTAAAATATGTTCAGTAAAATATCCAGTTCATGCTCTTCCAATCGATACCCTTACTTTGATTCAATCAATCTTTCTCAAATTAATACCAAAAGCTATAAATTTTTATGGAAATATAGAGGAATGTGTTAGGAATCCAATGCTTTAAAAATCAGGTCATTTGGAAGTCGAACGAAAAAGTTATGACCAAAATAGTAAAACATGTTCAGGCTAGGAGGAGGACTTGCGGGTCGCGATTGCGACTTTCGCCCTCTTCCTCCCTTTTCTCTTCTCTAGACTTGTTTGGTAAAATAGGCATAAATTTTGCTACAACTATCAGATTAAGGTGACTCAAAAACAATTTTGAAGAAGACTTTTAGACCTACAACTTCCATCAAGACCTTAAAAACAAATTTTCCCTCTATAAGGGTCAAAATTTCAAATCAATGCAGCTGTCCCGAATGCCCATCCTATGTAATATCACAGACTTCTAAATATCATATCTCTCAACTCCAAAGTCCACAAATTTCATACTTTATATCAATGGAAAGCTAAAAGAAATATCTACAACTTTCATGAAGACAATTTTATCAAAATCTGCCTAGATAAACACAGAACAATTCATGAAAGTTTCAGCTTGAAAATTCAACATTGTTACTATTCATTCCCAGAAATTTCCAAACTTCATTCTCTAAAATCGAACACTTCAAAATTTTATTTTCTTGCTTTTCTACTCTATTTCAATCAACTCATTCACCTTAAATTCATACCACTCCAAAATATACAAGTTTAGTCAAAATCGTTCATACCCAATTCATATTCCCTATTTATTCATAAAAACCCAACATAGAACACAAACATATACATTCATCTAAAACCTACTTTGATGATCATTCATCCTCAAAACATCTCTATACCATTACATGAATTATACTCATCCTACATATCAAAAAACAAGACATGTACAAAAAAAAATCATCACCCACAACACATACATGAACATTGCATAACCAAGTCATCAAATCTCAATTTACTTATCATTCTAGCTTAATTTGACCATACCCATGATATTTAAAACATAACTTACTTGGTTTAGCTTCAAACTCTTCAAAATCTCACTTAACCCTAGCTCCCAAGCATCTCACGTTCTTCAGATCATATCAATAAAAACAAATATGTGATGAACAAGTACAACATAATATTATATAGTATATTTCGATAATATAATTAAACATAGTTATGATATACGAGCAATAATTTGAAATAAACAAATTTAATGATCTTCATTAATATGTACCGAAAACAATAAAAAATATAAACGAGATCAAATTTCATTGGTTATATAAAGTGCTGTCTTAAAAGTGGAAATGAAAGTTGGAAAAAATGGGGCATATTAACATAATATAATTCTGTTACACAATATAATTAAAAGAATCTAAAATTTTATATTTTAGGAGATGAACATGAAAATAAGAGGTAAAATGATTTGATTCTTTAGATTTTATATGATGTGAGTGTGAGGTTAGAGTAGTTTATTTAACAGTAAAAAGATACCGAGTCAATGAATTGTTTCTGAAAATAAATAATTAGGATAAGACAAAAAAAGGATTATTGAAATAGGCGGAAATTGACCAGTCTTGCGAATGCGAGACTGTCCCCTTTTCCTTTGTTATTTTATTATTATTTTTAGAAACAATTCATTGCCTCGGTATCTTTTTACTATCGTGATTGAAGTTTAAACAGGAGTTTCAACTTCTGTATCAAATCCAGAAACGAAAAAGGAAAAAAATAGTAAAAGCTAAAAGACAAGAAGACTGTGTATTAGTCAAGATGCTAATGAAATTAAAGATAAGGATTAGGTAAAACCATGAGAAAGCTTAAAGGGGACCGTAGGTTTGAGAACGCGATTCTGCCTGGGAGAAGAGCGTTGAGGACTTTAAAAATGACAAAAATATATGGATTAATTAGTCAATAATACTAAATATTAATTAATCTATTAATTATATTAATTTTTAAGTAAATTATAATTTATTATATTATAATTATCAACAGTAAAATCAAAATTAACTAATTAGTCTTGCTTATTAAATTATTGTCATTATTATTATTATTATTGTTATAATTTAATTTATTTCAATAGATTATAGAATTCTAATTTTATAATGTATGAGAGAATAATTTCTTCCACACTTAACCTCCTAAGCTAACTAATTTACATCACACTCTACATTTACAAAAAAAAATTCATTCGTAATTTTTACTAACTAATTTTACTAATTCATTTCAAATGTTCAAAGTTAACAGTACTTTTTTTTAATAAAACAATACTTATTTATACATATTTAGCCAATCATAAAATAACATATTAAGCCTTATGTTCGTATACATTTTTTAAAATTATAACTTTATTTTTTAAGTTATGTACTACAATATTATAACACGTGTGACTCATATACATTTACAAATTTTATTTTAGTAATTCATTTCAAATAATCTAATTCTTGCTTATTGTCTCCCAAACAATTTATCTAGTTAACAATTTTTTTCTCCCAAATTTTAAAATTAACAATTTTTATTTATACATATTTAGCCAATCATAAAATACCATATTATTTATATACATTTTTCAAATTATAACTTTATTTTTTAAATTATGTGCTAAAATATTATAAAACTTTCATTTAGAACTTTTCCTATAAACTTTATTGAGCTATTTTATCTTTTCTACTATATAAATTTCACAATTTTCACTCACATATTTCATCCATTTATCTTTTTAATTTATTCTTCCATTTATTTTTTATTCATTCTTTACTATACATTTCAAGGATTTTAAAAAATTACATTTTCTTATTTAAACTTAGTTATTTTATTAATTTATTCAAATAATTCAACTATTATATTTTTCTTCTTTTTCTTTTGACAAAATTTTAACTTCAATCCCACAATTCTAAATTTCCCTTAAATATTAATATATTCATTTATAGATTACTCTTTATTCTTAATACTAAAAGTTTTGGAAGAAATGTTATGTAAATCTTTATCAATTGTTGGTATATGAGATAAATCATGACAAAATGGACTTAATTTTTTAAATTTTCATCCCAAATTTTTACTTGCTAATTTTACTTTTTTATTTGTTATATTCTAACTTTTATATTTTTAATATGACATGTTTAAAGCTTTTTAATTAAATTTCCATTACATATTTAAATTATTTAAATTATTTATAATTTAATTACTAATTTTAAAATTTTTCATATTTATTATACATTAAAATTATATAATAATATAACCAAATACATATTTTAAATATTTATAATTTAATTAGAAAATTTTAAATTTTACTTATAATTTAAATATATATTTTTAAATTTTCTATTTTTATTTATACAATAAAATTATATGATAATATAATTAATTAGATTGACAGGCATTATTACTGCACAGATGTGCAGTATTAGTCATCCTAGTAATATTAAAAAAGAAAAATGTATATCGTTCTCAATTCATGTCAACATGTTCCAAAAGGGGAAAAAATAAATTAACGAAAATCCTCCCGTTGACAGCGATACAAGCATAATATTACATTTTTCACATTTCTGTCTCTGTACTGGTACAGACCAGGTCTCTCTCTCTCTCTCTCAATAGTCTTTTAGAAGCGATTAATGTTAGTATGACATCATGTTACCGCCGATTATCCGCCCGACTGGTGACGTCAAACAGTCCAATTGAATCCCGGAGAAGACCAGTGGATGTCTTGTATCTTCCTCTCAATCGAAACTCTTCAACACCACGACCAAGAATTATGCTTCGTTGTTCGAGGCATCCAGCATCGTTTACAGTTGAGGCGGTTCGGCCTAGCGAAGTAGTACGGGAGCCATCGGACGGCGGAGGGAACGAAACGGAAAAGGTAGGCCCGTGCTCCTACTCAGTGAGGAGTCATCAGACGGCAGCGGAGATCAAAGATCGGAGAGTGGAGGTAGGGATTGCTGCGGCGATTACAGTGGTATTGGGTGTAGGGAATCGGGTGTTCTATAAACTGGCTTTAGTACCCCTCAAACACTACCCTTTCTTTCTCGCGCAGCTTGCTACTTTCGGGTAATTTCCTTAACTCTTTGCTTGATATGTGTGTATTTCTTGATTTGCCTGTTGCCAGAGCTATATCTACTGCTTCCAGAGATGAGAGATCCATGAGATGGATAGTGTCGGCATGGAAACAGTACAATATTGTCCTGGCGTTGATATTTATTAAAACTTGCTTAGGATTGTGTGAAACCAATAAATTACATGTCTGGTATTTATATGTTATTGTTCCGATACTTTAGTTGTACAATAACAAACAACAGACTGGTCTGGTTTTTGGGGGATGTGATCATCTGGCACAATTTTGTGTACTGTTTTATTTGATTCAAGCCATCTATTTATGTGGTCCTGTATAAATGAATGGCTCGGATGAAATGGTACACAAAAATGAGGACAGAGGATTTCAGGCTGGTTTTTGGAGATAGTTTTTGGTCATGTGAATTTAGGGTTCTGGTTGGCTCCGAAATATGGTCGCTGAAGCGCTCTCCATAGGCCCGAAGCAATTCATGTCTAATTGTGCATTATACCATATCTCATTGTTACACAATGCATTGCACTCTAAAAGTATAATCGTATAGACCCACATTTATATCATATTTCTATTTCAAAACATATCCTATGCTCGTATAATGCACAATCATTATACGAGCTTTGTGTTATACAAGCATTAGAGAGAGCCCACTAGTACTGCAGGTATGAGGAGCATTATATGGATAATAAAATACTGGTGGGCCTCTAATGCCTCGACTTTTCGGCTAACAGCCTTTTTTCTAAGGATTCTGTTTTTTCTTCCGGTAGCCAACTTTTTTACAAAAGCTATTTCATTTCTAATAATGATTATAATATTTAGGATTTTTGTATTTAACTAATTAATTTTAATAAAATAACATTGTTTTATTTTTAAAATTTTAAAACTATTTATTTCTAACTGTTAATAAAATATTTCAAAATATAAAGAAAATATTTTCTAAAAAAATAAATTTATTTATGTGGGACATGTATTGTGAGTTATTAAAATAAAAATATGATATGAATGTGGCTCCATACTATTATACTTTTTAGAGTATAATGCATTGTGGAAAGTGATGTAATGAGATATGGAGTTATTTTCTTAAAATTAATTAGTTAAATACAACAATCTTAAATATACAATATTATAATTATTATTGGAAATGAAATGATTTTTGTCAAAAAGTTGGTTATTGGAAAAACAAGGAACATTGAAAAAAAGATTTCTTACTCAAAAAGTCGAGACATTAGAGACTCGTCAATATTTTATTATCTATATAGTAATGCTCCTTATAGGTGCAGTATTAGTAGACTCCCACCGCTCATATAATGCAAAGCTCTTCGTCGGACATGCTCTTATTATGGAAAACCTTCCCATAGTTCCCTTTCTTTAGTCATTGACGTATGGCTACGAGCCGTTTATCAGATTGGGTTCGCCCCCATTTTTCTTGCTTAGAGATTAGCCAGTTCATTATTGAATCCTTAATGGACAAGTCATCGTCATTTGAATCTGGTTCATCGTGAATACTTGTGTCTGTATTAAGCTTTTGTTTTGTTGCAGTTGGGAGGCGATGATTTGTTACCTAACTTTTAAACATCCTCTTCGTCAAATAAGATAGAATGATTGAGCCGGCTTTGCTTTATTTATTTTTAAATCTTGGGAAAAAGGATTCATGTCCAAATAATGAAATATGATTTGATTTAAAAAATTAAAAAGATGATCAAGATGGAAGGCGACTAGTGGTGGGTCCAAGTTGAACCAAAGCCTTTAGAAGTGGAGTCAAGCATGTCTCATTCGCCACATAATATGCTTTAGCCTTTAGTTGAACGCTACTACTTTGCTTGGGGTACGCTAGACCCATGGGATACTTTACGCCACGTGGGCATAGAGTACACTTTCTGTCGCCGACTTGACCTTTTGCAGTTGTGGTCCCTGAAAAGCTTTTACACTTCACATCATATTTCATCAAATCACCAAACTCACCTTCGCTTCTCCTCAAATGACTCTCACGCCCCAATCTGCTGGAATGCCTCTTTATTTACAGAGAGCTAAAACTATTGCCAATGCCTCATTATTTCCCAAGACTTCAAAATTGTAATAGATGCTGAAGGGACGATTTTTAAAAAAAAAAAGATTTTGCATACACATTTACGCTTGTTCATGTACCCAGAAATGTATTTTTGTAAAAAAATTCACCTCCATTATTGGGACGTGCTCAAAAGTTAAAAAGTAAATTTCATGTCGTCTTTCTCCAGATACCTTCTTGTATATTTTACCGTTTTGCATGTGCGGTACCGTGCCGGCATTGTTACGGATGAGATGCTTGCTATGCCCAAGGCTCCATTTCTTCTTGTTGGACTCCTGGAGGCTCTTGCTGCAGCAACTGGAATGGCAGCTGCAGGTGATATATGCCTCATTGATTTCTATCTCTTTTCCATACTTTCTGATTTCCAGGCCATTCATATGTTATACTATCATCAAAATACTTTTTTGTCAATTTTTTGGTTGGATGGAGAAGACAATAAATAAACATGGTCCTAATAGATTTCTAAGTTAGTATAATAATATCAAAGTAGATTTCTAATGTACTATAATAATGGTCCAACGAGGTTGTTTGTTGGAGTTTGTGGTTTGAATTTTTTTCCTCTGAAATTATTTCACTATAATTTGGAGGATTATCCTTATTTAAGCTTACTTTGAGCAGTAAATTGAAGATAATCCATCAAAGATATAGCCTAATGGCCATAGAACTCATCTACCAAGGTTCAAAAGGTTGAAAGTTGTTTAGTAAAAGGCGACAGAATAGTTTGCTCTTTGCTCAAAAAAGAGAGAGAGAGAGAGAGAGAGGGAAATTGTTGAATGTTGAGATGAACTCTTAGCTTCCAATTTATAATCTTACAAGTTACGAATAATTTACTTCCAGATTTTAACATTATTATGTTACATCTATACTTATGAGTTTGTCATTCACAAGAAGTTTGTCAACATCTTACACATTTTTTTTGGGTTTCTACCTTCAATCAGCTATTCTTTCTGGGGCATCAATTCCAATTCTTTCTCAGGTAAGGGTCACTCTGATCAGTTATTTTCAGCTTTGTTCTGGAACCACTACAAACACTAGATAATCCTAGAAAAGATGGTCTAAACTGAGAGGAATGTCTACTAGTAACTGAGGAATTGAACGGGATTATTTATTTCTGAAGACTTGTATGGATCATTAGCACTATTTACATATCAGATAATAATTTTGACAAAATAGATAAAAGTTGAGAGCTTTAATTGACCATCATTTTCTTAGTTTCTAACTTCACGTTTAAGAGCATGCCCAAAGTGGATGTCTGAAGAATTTTGGAACATATGGTTTTTGTGTAAAAAAGCAATCCCGGGGTAACATGCCCGTTGGCATGTGAACATTTCCAGACTTTTTTTTCTGGAAATGGAAATTAGCAATTTAGATGGTTCATTTTGCCTATTTCTTGTTGCAGACCTTTCTCGTATGGCAGCTTCTCCTATCAACTATTTTTCTTGGGAGGAGATACAGATTCAATCAGTTACTTGGATGCTTACTTGTTGCAGTTGGTGTAGTCATAACTGTAGCAAGGTAAAACTTGCACGATCATCTTCGAGCACAACTGAAGCATGATATTAATGCTAGACATCTCCAGTTTTGGTGGATACTTGTAATTTTCCATATCAATCTAGATGTGTAATTTTGTTGGATGATTTTTGTCACTGTACTTTTGAATATTTGTTGTCTAAGAGCAGAAAATTTTGATAGATTCAAGCCATTTCCCATCCAGACTTCATTTACAGTTATTAGCAAACTAAAAACTTTAGTTAGTTATCCTTTCCTCATATAACATCGTTAGATGCATCTTACCATGAGAACCTACTTGTTTTTCTGCAGTGGATCTAGTTCTGGTCATTCATTGAACGAAGCTGGCATATTTTGGAGTCTTTTGATGATATTTTCTTTTTTCTTGCAAGCTGCTGATACAGTGCTTAAGGTTAGTAATCTCTACGAAATTTTCCCATGATTTGTTGAGCTTAATGTATAGGTTCTGTATTGATGGATTAAGTTGTTTTCAGGAAATTATATTCCTAGAGGCTGGCCAACAATTAAAGGTATATTATTCTGGACCTATGATATATTACCATAAAGGATCTAAGAATTCTTTTATAGCCGCAGAAAAATGGCATTTCGCTGCACTTGCTGTGGCTAAAACCATTTATATTCTCAAATAGATATAGTCTTTCAGTTTTTATAATGACCCCGGAAATATAAAATAGAAAAAGGATTGTTGTGACCCATAGTTTGCAAGCTCCCAAATAAAATGTTCTTTTTTGTCTGATGATAATGGTGAACTTCACCAGCTTTAGTTTGCTTCTTGTTTTCTTCTTATGGAATTTATGCTTTAGAGGAATTTTGATGTGGTAATGATCCTTATACCACAGGGTGGTTCAGTAGATCTGTTTGTTGTAAACTCCTACGGATCTGCTTTCCAAGTAGGTATACTTCAGTGCAATTACAAAAATTTGGAATCTTAGCATGTAAATCTTGTGTTATTATTCCAGAAAGAATGAAATGCTAACTTTGTTGCTTGTTTTCTTTGTCAAGGCACTGTTTGTATGCCTTCTCATACCTTTTATGTCAAAGTTATGGGGTATACCGTTTAGTCAACTTCCAAACTATCTTAGAGATGGTGCAGTGTGCTTTCTTAATATCGGTAGTTTGTCAAGTGGTAAGTTGAGACTAATACTTCTCTCTCTTCTCAGAATTTTTCGGTTTTGTTTTAGTTTCTGTTTGAAAAGGCCGCAATAAGTACATAATGTTGTTAATATCTATATTCCTTAAGTTCTTGAATTACACGTGAAGCTGTCCGTCCGTATGGTGGGAGGTCTTGACATGGGGAAGTTTGTCAGTTTGGCTATTGCTGCTAAAAGCGACAATTGTCTTACCTTTTACCTTATATTTTGGCTGTGATAGGATGCGATGGTGCACCGCTTCTACCGTTGCTGTTCATAATCATTAACATGGGTTTTAACATATCATTGCTGCATCTCTTAAAGATCTCCTCGGCTGTTGTGTCTTCCCTTGCTTCCACTTTTTCAGGTATGTCCTGCTTCGTCTTGAAATGTAGACTGCCGAATAGGTAAGCAACTGCCAATTTTCTACGTAAAAATTTAAGCAAGACACCGAGCAAAATGATGGAACACGGACCGGTTTCCTATGGTTTAGATATCTTTTTTGACAAATTACAAAAATATGATGCATTAGAGATACGCATCCTTCCATTTTAGCTGTGTTTCACCCAGGTTAGACATTTATTGGAATGAGCAAATGAGCTCGAAGTTCATAAGCATTCATATCGTTTGTGTGTGAGAACTAAGAATAGTCTGTTTCTGGGCTTCAATTGACAGTGCCATTATCTGTGTACATCTTCACGTTACCTTTACCGTATCTCGGAGTTGCGTCATCTCTGCCAACTGGGTTCGTTGGAGGAGCAATCATATTGATTTTGGGCCTGCTTGTGTACGCATGGACACCTTGTTCAGGCCCATCTAGTACTTGAATACCCCTCTTCAAATTCAAGGTGGATCACATTTTTTCTCGACCATTTTCAGCCGCAGAAAATGAGTAGAGCTGGCTTTTCGCTTATGGTCAATAAGAAAAGAAAAGGATATTGTAGTTGTGCAAATGTTATAATCTCTGTTTTGTGCTGGTTGGCAATTCAGGAAATGCGTAATTCTTGATTATTATAAGAAGGTAGAAGGAAAAACAGATAATGAATATGAATATGCAATGAATATTCTTGATTATTGCAATGCGGAGTACTTGTTTAATGTTATTAATCCAATTCTTTCAAAAATGCTTTACGTATAAGACAATGTAATTATATTTAGTCTGGAGTAATACAAAATGCAAATATAGATTAGTCCATTTTCAAAAGACAGTGAAGTATTTGGATAGGGACTTTTTGTTGTTAATATCACATTGCATATTTGTATTAATATATGTATTTGGCACAGGTGTATTGCTATCCAAAAATAAAAAGGGGTAAGTACGCCAGAATTTATCTAATGTCTTCTCCATAGAGTTGAGAGGAACTAACTTACAAATGCCAACTGCATATGTGATATTTAATCTTATAGTTATTTTACATTAAATTATTAATTACTGAAGAATAAGAAACTTCATATCTCTTTTTTTTAAAATTATAGAACACTTCCAAATAATTTATGTGAAATAGCCAACAATTGGAACGCTCATAAATATGTTGTTGTCCATGCTGAATAAATCTAAGTCTTTTCAATTATATTTTGTACGGATAGCCAATCAATCCATTTCTCCTATACTATTTTATATGTTCAGTTTTCTCAATATTATTATCAATAGTTAATATCGTTCATATAAAATAAGGGAATAAGACATCTTCATTAGTATATTTTCTTACAAATATATAATAATTAAATTGTCCCATTATTTTAATATATAATTTTTTATTACGATTTATATATTAGATGTTCTCTTTAATTATTTGGTTTAATCTCTTCTAATTCTTTCACAATAAGGAATTTTCAAATCAAACTATTCAACTTTTAAATTCAAGCTACATAAGTTAAGTGCCATTTTAATACAATAAAATTTAGGGTCCATTTGGTTACACTTTCATTTTTTATTTTTTATTTTGAGTTTTGTTTTTGATTTCATGTTTGTTGCTTTTATTTTTATTGAAATTCATTGAGACATTTAGTTTCTCTATTGCTCTTACATGTCCAATTTTGTCGCTCCCATAATATGTTTAATTATCTATTGCTATTACAACAGGTTTGATATGTGCTAATTATGTATTTTAGCGTGATTTTGAGAGTACTTTTCTTTTTTTTAAAAAGGATTTAGTATTTAATTTGGTTTATATTTCATTTTTTAGTTCTTGTGTTAGATCTCCAATAAGGAAGGAACAAATTCGAGCCAATTGAAATCAACCTGAAGCAATCTTGACACCATTTTAGAGGAAGAATTTGGAACACATCTCCAACATGGATTCATGTCCAATCCCCACTCATTGCTAAGTTACACGGGGACAACGTGGATTTGTATTGGAGATTAATATTGACTATAATTTTTACAAAGTTTGAGGTTAAATAACATGGGTCCAATATAGGTTCAAGTTGGACCTATGTTGGGGGTAATTTTTTGAAATTTCTAAGGTATTTTGATATAAAAAGATTAGGGGGACTGTTATGAATATATCAAATAAAACACACCTAAATTTGAGCAATTATAGATAAGAAAGGAGCAACTTTGGAGATAATTAAGAGATTCCTATCAAGATTTAAGTGACGAACTTTAAGATTTCAAGATTCATGAGAATGAATTCTTTTTTTACTCTTTTTGGTATTTTTTAGTTTAATATGAACTAAATTGGGATGGATCTAGATGAGATGAATATTTGAACTATTTGTTTAGATTGATTCTTTTTTAGAGAAAGAGATTGATTCTTTGATATAATCAAAGACCCAAGTTTTTTTATATAAATTATTCACAATTATTTCTTGTGATGGATTGGAATTTGCCACTGTTTTGATTCAATTTCAAATTTCATATATAGAAATTAAGGAATCATATATATGAATAGAACTTGTAATGAATAATAATAGTTGCATGAAATCCTATAAATAAAACCACAAAAATCTTTTAGGTTAGAATTAAATCTAATAAATTAACTTATAGAATATGTTAATGCATTCTTAAAGGGTTTGATTAGAAAGAGATTTCAATTAACCAACTTAAAAGAAAAAGTTGTATTTCTTGAGAACAAATATGGTTATATTATTAAAATTTCTATTAGTCCAAGAAATTGGTGTTAACAATTGAATCAAGTTCGAAAAATTGATGTTAGTAATAAAATCAAGATAAATTTAAACATAGAAAGGTTCATAGGAGATTCTAATATGGATCTTGATTACTATTTATATGTTATTTTCTTTAGCTAATTATTTTAGATTATCAATTTTAGTTTAGTTAATTATTTTTAAGTCAATTATTCATTTCATTAAATTAGATAATAAAAAGATAATTATTACTAGTACTTGTACTTATATTTAATAGACTATACCATAAGAATGATAGTTGTACTTGTCTAGTTGATCTTTAGTATTGGTCGACTCATTAACTTATCAAGTTTTTGGTGTTGTTATCAGGTGCTAGGATTTTAGGAACACTTTATTTTTATTAAACTAATAAAAATTTATTTATTTATTTATTTTAGAACTTTCTGTCTTCTTCTTGTGTTTGATTGTTGAATTTTAGGATTTTGGTACTTTGATTTATGACTGAGAGCTATCTTAGAGTATCACTTGATCTAGATCTAAAAATCAAAAGGACTTTACTGTGGAACTTAAGGGAGAGAAACCTAAGAAGTTGAAGATAATTAGAAGCTCTAAGTCTACAACTACCAAATATAATGGTAGGATAAGGAGACAATATCCTATAAGAGATTATACTAGACCATCACCTATGAGAACATAATCTGGCATTACTAGACTATAATAGAGGCCAATAATTTTGAGATCAAGCCTAACGTAATTTAGATGTTTCAACAACTTACACAATTTAAATGCCTTACTATATGAGGATCCATATATGAAGGAGGAGTTAGAGTACAATATCTAACACGATAATGTATGAGATGCATAACTGTGCATAAAGCAACAACAAGTTGGTGGAATGCATGATCGTAATAGAAAGCTAGAGTAAGCCCATGCATGATCGTGTAAAGAACCTTTCTAGGTCACAAGTTTTTTTAATATACTTTTGACTATTTAGGGATATTTTCTAACAAAAAATATGGATAAACCTTAGAAACAAACCTAGAAAGATTAAGAGTATAAAAAGGAAGTGAAAAACACCAAAAGGCAGCTGCAGAATACAAAAAGAAGAGATAAATCACTGATTCGAAGGCTTTGTGGATAAAATGGATACATGAGTACTATCGAAAACATACTAACACTTGGCAAGTAGATTTTTCTAAGGAAGGCTCTTGGTTACTCAATCAAATGATGAAAATTCGGAATAACATCTATCCTTACATCAATCATAAAATTGGAAATAACATCTATCCTTTCTATCATCACTTGTTCTACTCCCACTCCACGTTAGTCCCTCGGTACAATCTCTTATGGAAAAACAAGCTTTGCCTCAAGGCATCTTTCATTACTTGGCTTATTATAAAAAAACTATCTCAAAACCAAGGTTCATTGGTGGGATAGCGAAGATGTATTATGCTTATTCTATAACAGACTAGAGGAGGACCGAGACCACTTGTTTTTTCAGTGCTGCTTCTCTACACCTATTTGAAGCCATTTGTTACATCTGCTACCAGCTACTATCATTTATTATAGATGGGATCAGGTGCTAAGTTGGGCTATAGCAAACTCTTGGTATGGAAGCACCAACTTCATTCTTATCAGTGTAGTTTTCACCATTTCTAATTATAACATTTGGAAAGAAGCAAAAGAAGATTTTATGATATGAAATTGGAGTAATACCAATTGGTTGATCGAATAGTAAATCAAATTAGAGAATGATTGTTGGCTCACAAAGCATGGTGCAATTTTTCTGCGGAGATGAAGAAAGATGGAATGTCTAATGTTTTGGTTTTTGTTATCAGTTGTACTACGTTAATTTAGCTACTTTTGTCTTTTTTGTCATAGTGTATATTTATTTGTAGGCATAAAGCCATGAACTCATTGCAATGTAGATATAGTTTTTTTTTATGAATGGTAAAATTGTATTCATCAGTGGCAAAAATATATACATCAACACAGGGGCATACCCCAGTCACAAAGACATTGAGAGGAAAGGTAACAGATCCCAATCCAGGAGAAAACCCGCCAAAACCACAACAGCAGAGCCCGGATACATCCATAAAGACCCAAACCAACAAAAAGCCTAGCAGCCCACTAAAAAAGGACACCGGTTGGCAATGACAAAAAACTAAAATCATCAAGTAAAAGAATGACAGCTTGTAGGGGCAGACGACAACGTCCGCACAACCCAATCCTGCAACAGAAAAAAAACGACGCCGAATGCATTCCAATTAGCGATAAACACCAATATTCGGAAAGAAAGACGACGCCGTCCAAACCCCAATAATCCCCGCAGCGTCCCGCCTTAAAAAATTAACCTCCCAACATCCCAAACAAGCTCATCCCAGTGAATGTACCAATACAGGAGTCCCACAGAGAAAACCATATCCATCCCTCATTTTCCAGATAGCCTCCCTAAGGTTCCCAGCACATCCATAGACACAGACAATCTTTGCATGGGAGTGGAATTCCAGGAGGTAATTGGAAGAGACAAGGAACTAAAAAGAGTTGAGGACTCATAGTGCAACAACACGATACATACACCCCTGCCCGAAAGCCACCTCCAAATGACCAGTATTCACAGACCAAAGAGAAGATTAGAAGCATATAAGATCCGGAGCATAAAGCCTATATAGAACCCGATACATAGTAGTTTTAATTTTCGCCTCCATGTCCATCCTGCTCACCAGTACACTTTCCATTTGTACCAAGTTGCGGCATTTCCAAATGGTGTAAACAGTGGTCATAAGAGCAAGGCGAACCGCTTTGCTCTTGATTAGTGCACCTGGATAGTCTTTGCGAATCCATTTTAAAGCGTTGGAAAGTGTAGTCATAAAACGCGATACTCCCAACCAGCAACATATAGATGTCCAGAGCGCACTAGTGATCGGGCAAGCAAAGAAAAGATGGCTGATAGTCTCCTTCGCTGACCTACAAAACCCACAATATTTGTCAATGTCAAGGAAATGCAAATTATCCTTTGTTGAAAGTCGGCCATGGGCACTAATCCAAACTATGAAAGAGAACTTGGGCGGGATGTAATTTTTCCAAATACGAGTCATCCATGGTTTGTGGGATTGAGCCACTCGTAGCATATCATAGAGCTTTTGAGATGAAGGCTGATCTTGTATACAAGCTTTGTGCACTACCCGGATGGCTTCAGTCACACCTCCCCATTTGTCCACTAACTTGGTCACGAATACTCGCCAATTTTTTAATCAATGGTGAATCCCGGTTATGGGGCTGCCACTCCCAAATGGATTGTCCACGAAGATATTCCTCATGGACCCAGCAAACCCACATTGAGTCGGCTTTAGCATGAATATTCTAGAGGACTTTGACCAAAAGCGCATTGTTTCAAACCGGGCCATTTTTTAAACCCAAACCACCCTCCTCTTTTGGCGAGCACACCGTATCCCAAACTACCCGAAAATGCTTGCCTCCCCAGAAGAAAAGGCGACAAATCGTCGTAATCCGATCCATAACAGCAAGGGGAAGAGGAAAAGTTTGCAACCAAAAGGCAAGAACCCCCCGTATTACGAAATTGATCAGCTCACACCGCCCTGCATAAGATAGCGACTTCCCCTTCCAAACGGTGAGGTAGCTTTCAACCACATCAATTAAAACTGAAAATTGTGCCACCGATACTCTCAAAGGGGCAAGAGGGACCCCAAGGTACCGAACAGGGAACTCCCCCAAAGGATAGCCAACAAGCTGTCTAAGGCACTCCTTTTCATAGCCATGCACACCGGCAATATAGATGGAAGATTTCTCAATGCTCATGTTCAGGCCAGCCACAGACTCCAGGTGTTGCAAGGCGTCAACAAGAATACCCAATGATGTTCGATCAGCGCGGCTAAAAAGCATCAAGCCATCTGCAAAAGCAAAATGGGAGAGCTTTAACTTCTGGCATTTCAGGTGGACATGAAAATTAGGAGAAGCCGTCTTACATCGCAATAGGCGGGAAAAGTACTCCAAGCCAAGGAGAAAAAGTGTCGGCGACATGGGATCTCTTTGGCGCAAGCCTCGTCGACCATGTAAATGGCCGTATAGTGAGCCATTGAGTGAAATTGAATAAGACGCAGAAGAAACACACTCCATAACCCATCCGATGAACACCTTTGAAAACCCAAGGCACACCATCATATGCTCTAAGAAATGCCAATCAAGACTATCATAGGCTTTGGTAATGTCCACTTTCAACATACACCGTAGAGAAATCCGCTTCCTATAATAACCCCGAACCAATTCTTGAGCCAAAAACACATTATCAAGCATCAAACAGCCAGGAATAAAAGCAGCTTGAGCATGGTCAATGATAGGTCCTACAACTTGCCACATACGATCATTGAGGATTTTTGTAATGATTTTGTAGATAACATTCAAGCACGCAATGGGACGGAACTCCATAATTGTTGAATCAGTGGGAGCCTTCGGTATTAAAGTGAGAACAACGTGGTTGAGCTGTTTGAGAAGACGCCTCGAATTAAAGAACTGCTGAATTGTTAATATAACATCTCCTCCCACAGTAGCCCATTGTTGCTTAAAAAATGCTGAAGAAAAACCATCCGGCCCCAGGGCTTTATTATCGCCGATGTCAAATAAGGCATGCTTAATCTCCGCCGCACTTACTGGCGATGTAAGAAGTAGCCGTGCTGAATCATCCAAAAGAGGGCTCCCCTGGCAATGTTTTCATCAAGTCGCCCTAGAGGGCCAGCTGATCCAATAAGGTCCTAATAATACTCGATAAAGCACTATCCAACTTTAGCTAAAGAGGTGGTAGCGGAACCATCATCCTTTACTAGATAGGTGATAGTATTTTGTTGTCTTTGCTTCTTGGAAACGGCATGGAAGTATTTAGTATTTTTGTCCACCTCTATTAGATGAGTACATTTTGCTTTCTGCTGAAAGAATAGATTCTCTGCTTTCATGAGGAAACCCACAACCTTCCTCTGTCGTAGCATGGCCTGATTTAATTCAACATTGTCCGGGTGAGCAATAGCTGCCTCATAAGCATGCTGGAAATTCTCTTGGGCAGTCCGAGCTTGATGCATGATGTTCGCAAAAGCTTGCGAGTTTAGCGACCTTAAAGATACTTTCAATCCTTGCAACTTCTTGCATAAGATAAACTGAGCAAACCCCAAATACTGTCGACTCCATTCACTGGTCAAGACCGAAGGGAACTAATCACGGCTCGTCGTTCGATCTAGGATTGATCCTTAGAAACCGGTCAAAAACAATTAATTCCAAGATTGCAGTATAAGATGAACCTCGAGTCGTCTCACTTTTTGGAATCGACGAAAAATGGTTTAAAGCTAGCCTAAAGTCGAAAATGCAATTAAAGCGGATAAAAAGGGGGGTTTTGGTTTGTTGATCTAAATTTGAGAAAAGTAATTAAAATTGAATAGAAAATGTATAAAAGAATATTTTTGGATTTTTTTTGGGAACTATGAAATTAACAAAAGCTAAGATTGATCAAATGATAGATAATCCTCATGAAAATGTGCTTATGCTATCACGGTTCGAAATAAATTTTCGGGGATAAAATCCACTAAGTTTTCGAAAAATCAACCTTAAGGAACCCCTTAAGTCCAAGGAATTAATCAAATGACTATTTAATTAAAGCCTTGTTAAAAACCTTAGTGTGCAAAATGGACATGTTTATGCAATTGGTCATCAGATCAAACATAATCAATCATATCAAACACAACCATGCAGATAAAAATGATTAATGCAGTCACTAAAGACATATATGAGATCTCATATATTTGAGCACAAAAGTTCTACATAAATCTATATCCAAATCACAAAATATTGTTCAACACATGATTAAACCCTAATCATGCTAATCTAATCATACTACTGTAATCTGTAACCACAATTTTACAATAATATAACTAAACTTTCAGACAATAAATGACTAGAAGCCCACGGTGAACTCAAGCTATCGCTACATCTCCAAGAGGTCGGAACGCCTAGCCACGCATAGCTCTGGTGATATCCATCACTGCTGAAATCCCGACGCTAACCATGGCTCCAGAGACTAACGGTGAAGTGACGGTGAAGTATCTGGCGATGGAGGATGATGATCGGACGCGAGGATGAATGATGAAGATGTCTCTGGTGGCTCCGAATGTGTGAATGTCGTGTATATGTCGGTGTGTCTCTGTATAGTGTGTCGAGTTTATGTGTATGGTGAGTCGCCTCTTATGACCTAATTCGGCAACTATTTAAGGAATCGAGACGAGCCGGATCGGAACAGTGAGAGGATTTTCCAGTTATGGTCCGGGTATCTGACTGTTCATCGTGACGTGTGAATTAATTCTCGTCGCGACGTGTGCTCTGGCTTGCTCGTCGTGATGTGTCAATTTGTTGACGTCACGACGTGTGGTTGTCTGTTGAGGTGTTGCGACGTGGCATGTGGCATATGTCGCGACGTGCAGCTTTATTCTGCTGGACCTCGTCGCAACGTGCCGGAAGGCTCACGACCTGTTGACTTCTTGGCGTCGTTGACTCCTTTGTGTTCCTACAATTAAATCACAATTTGCAGCATCAATTGTCCTTGGAAAAATTCTAATGCAATTAATATCAATTTGTAACAATTTTACTAACAAATTGCAAATAATTATGAGCTCAACATAAGGAACTAATCAAAAGTCACAATTAGGAGTCAAAAAGTACATCAACAGTTATGAAAATGCAGTCAATTAATAATGTAAACTTGGGCTCAATCAGGAACATTATGTGGAGCATCCACATATTGAAGAATTTAAAATATTTCCGTCCACCAAGCTCCATACCACTAATGGAGGCCATAAAAGGACAATTGTCGGAATCGGGGCTCATTGGGAGAAAGTGGGCTGAACAGTGTAAATCAGTAGAAGTCCAGGTTTGGTTGAAGAGGATGTGGTCAAGTTTGGCCCACATCAACTTCTTGTTCCAGGTGTAAAAGTCCCCACGGCTAGGAACATCTTCTAACCCAAGGGAGACACGAAAATCCAAAAAATCTTGTAAGACATAACCTGAAGGCGGCAAGCAGCCAAGGCATTCTTTAGCAGAGCAAACACAATTTAAATCGCCAAGGAGTAACCAGGGCTGATGACTATGAGACATGAGCTGCTGAAGTGGCTGCCACAACGTCCGTCTCTCAGTGACACTGTAAAGCCCATAGATCACCGAAACTATAAAGGAAAATCAGGTAATTAGGGAATGAACCTCCACATGTATAAACTGATCACCAATCACTAAAATTCTGCAATCATAAAAAGTCGGATCCCACAGGATACATATGCTCCCATCGGGGTGATAATTAAAATTATGGCAGGAATTCCATCCAACAAACCGATGTTTCGTCATGAGGTGAAGACTAGCATCCGAGTGCTTTGTTTCAGTCAGGCCAGCAAAAGAACATTTATGTTGCTTCAGAAGAGAAGCAACACTCCTTTGTCGCGGGGCAGAATTTAAGCCCCGAACATTCCAGTAAAACAGATTCATGATTTCGGAAGAGGAGGGCGACCCCCTCCCGCCCCCTTCGACTTAGGAGCACTACTCCGAACAGCAGCCCAAGAAGGGCCAACACCGATACCCTTTTGTGCAACTTAGTGTTATCGAGGTCACAACCTATCTTGTGGGAAGACTGAGCATTAGGCTCCAGAAAATTCAGAGGAGGAGAAGTCGAACGAAGTGCAAAAGAGCTATTACGCTGATTCATAGACCCCTGTTCCCCCACATCTTGGATCGGGGCTAACTTTTGGACTTGTGCCAAATTCCGTGCAGGGGGACATTAGCATCTGAAGGCATGACAACAGGTGGGTTCGCTAATGCATCACATGCAGCCAGCTCCTCAGTGACATCCGCTGCAGTGGGAGGGCCAACGGGGGTCAAAAGTGAAACATGCCCGAGGTTGGGGGTAGCATCAGGAAGGCGCCCCTCCTCCAAAGAATAACTCTTCTCCAACATGTTAGTAGCCTTTGCAGTCCCCCCGGATTGAGTTTTAACACTAGCATTAGCCAAACCAATCTTACATTTGGCATTTCCTTTACAAACAAAAGGCGAATGACCAAAGCGAGAGCAATGACAGCAAAAGGTAGGGTAAGTCTCAAAATGAACCTGTTGTTGGAAGGATACACCATGAGGGAGTTGTACTTCAAAAGCAGTCATAGGGGGCTTAGATACGTCAATCTCAACCAGTAATCGTGCAAAGCCCACTACACGAAAATTGTTAAATAGCGACAGAATTGTACCGACGGCACGTCATTCGTCGGTGAATCAAGACGGGAATCCCTAATCCGTTGGTGAAAGGAAGAAAGGTTGCGACGGTTTAAAATTCCGTTGCCAAAATTGGAGGAAAAATTTCGCGGTGAAATATAGCGACAGAACCATGTCGATGAATACAGTTCCGTCTGTAAATAGGGACGGAAATCTGCGACGGTTAACAAATTCGTTGCCAATATTTGAGGGAAAATTTCGCGGTGAAATATAACGACGAAAATATGGCGATGAATACTTGTCCGTCGGTAAAGAGGGACGGAAATTTAGATTTCGGTCGGCAAACATGTCTTGTTCATCGACGGAAATAAACCCCCGGGATATTGCAAAACGGCATCGGGAAATTAGGTTAGGAAGCTTAATTCTGCGACGGATATTTTTAATATACTGATGGATTAATTCTGTCGCCAAAATTAAATTAAATCGTCTGTAGCCGCCCCTCCTCTCTCCTCTCCCCGACTTTCCTCTTCTCTTTCTCTCCTCTCCTCCGGCGATTTTCGTCCTCCGTATCCGTCCGACCAGCAATTGTGTCTCCGGCAACCAGAACGTCCTTCATCTCCGGCAACCACAACGTCTCTCCTCTGTTGGATCCGAAGGTAAGGTGCGTGGGTTGCATTTTTTTGTTGTTTCTGGACTGATTAAAGCATTTCATTTGTTTATTTAGGTTTGTTAAATGCCAATAATTCGTTCAAAGTAGGTGTTATTCGTTGCACAACGTCTCTCCTCTGTTGGATCCGAAACAAGGTGCGTGGGTTGCGTTATTTTGTTGTTTCTGGAAAGTTCAAAGCATTTCATTTGTTTATTTGGGTTTGTTAAATGCCAACAATTCGTTCAAAGTAGATGTTATTCGTTGCACATAAAATTTTAACAAAATTTGATTAAAGAACAAAAGAACACATGGGTTGCGTTTTTTTTGTTGTTTTTAGACTGATTAAATCATAAAAATGATTACTTGCATTGAAAAATTAGGATAAAAGTTTTTCTTATGGTTGAAAATTTTAATCCATAGGAAATGATAGAAAAAAAAGTGGGATATCAATGATGAAAATAATAAGACAATGATTGTTATTCTTGATTTATTTAAGAAAATTTTGTTAAAT
>JAOQMK010011354.1:0-17641 GCA_027564415.1 Erythroxylum macrophyllum
GAATCTTCTCATTCACGTTTTCTCCTTTATTTATAAGCAAGACAATACTTCTTCTTCCAATTATGCCCTTAATGAGTACAAAAGTCCAATTTATCCTTCCTTATAGGCTTATGTTCTTTTAAACTTAAGTATCTTGCTAAAAATACCCTTGAATATTCTGACATAACACTTTCTTCCAGAACATGTCCCCCATTGTCTTAAGTTTCTAATGCCACTGAAATCATTCAATTTGGTTTAGTGATTCAAAATATATACTTCAAACATTTTTGGACTGCTCTTGTCCCAAAACAGTATACTATGCACAACTTCCATATAGAATTTGAACATCTTAGAAACTGAATTAGATTCTAATTTCTTCATACCATTTGTAGCTCCATGTCTCTAGTGTACCACAAATCAAAAATCATCTCATTTGGATCAGTAAAGCTCCAGAAATCATCGAAATACTGAAATAAGTTTAGTGGAATATTACCAATTCATATCCTTTAAGAGCACACTCACTGTACCCGTCCCAAGTTTTTCACTAAATCTTTCTTACTTTATTTTAGATAGCTTAGATTTTTGGTGGAGATGTAAAGCAATGTCTTAAGAATCCAATAATAAGGTCATTTGGGGGTCTAGAGAGGAAGTTATGGTCAAAAGAATCAAACATGTTTTTGTCCTTACTCATATGGTACATATCTTGGCGCAAGTGCCATAACTTTTGCTACAAATGTCGGATTGATTTTTGTTTAGACTGTTTGAAAGAGGACTTCAAGAGCTACAACTTTCATGAAAACTTGAAGACAAATTCTATCATCTGAAGAGTCAAAAATAGAACAGACAATATGATGTCATTTTGAGACGAAGTGATGTCATCAGACGATACAAGCTTAGGAAAATTGCCACAACTTTCCCTACAGATAATCAGATTAAGGTGTTCTTTAGATGGTTGGAAAGAAGTCTTCAAGAGATACAACTCTCATGAAGACCTCAAAGGCAAATTCTATCATCTGAAGGGTCAAAAATAGAACAGACAATATGATGTCATTGTGAGACAAAGTGACGTTATCAGACGATACAAGGTTGGGAAAATTGTCATAACTTTCCCTACAGATATCTGATTAAGGTGTTCTTTAGATGGTTGGAAAGAAGACTTCAAGAGCTACAATCTTATGAAGGCCTCGAAGACAAATTCTATCATCTGAAGGGTAAAAAATAGAACAGACAATTTGACATCATTTTGAGACGAAGTGACATCATCAGACGATACAAGGTAGGGAAAATTGCCATAACTTTCCCTACAGATATCAGATTAAGGTGTTCTTTAGACTTTTGGAAAGAAGACTTCAAGATCTACAAAGCTCATGAGACCTCAAAGACAAATTCTATCATCTGAAGGGTCAAAAATAGAACAGACAATATGATGTCATTTTGAGAAGAAGTGACATCATCAGACGATACAAGGTTAGGAAAATTGCCACAACTTTCCCTACAGATAATCAGATTAAGGTGTTCTTTAGATGGTTGGAAAGAAGCCTTCAAGAGATACAACTCTCATGAAGACCTCAAAGGCAAATTCTATCATCTGAAGGGTCAAAAATAGAACAGACGATATGATGTCATTTTGAGAAGAAGTGACATCATCAGACCATACAAGGTTAGGAAAATTGCCATAACTTTCCCTACAGTTATCGGATTAAGGTGTTCTTTAGATGGTTGGAAAGAAGACTTCAAGAGATACAACTCTTATGTAGACCTCGAAGACAAATTCTATCATCGGAAGGGTCAAAAATGGAACAGAAGATAGAAGATGAACAGTAACTTCGTCGAAGATGTACAGTAACTAAGACAATAGGATGAACTGTAACTTCGTCTTAGATGAACAGTAACTAAGACGATAGGATGAACAGTAACTTTGTCTTAGATGAACAGTAACTATGACGATAGTTTCTTCCTTCTTTCATTTGCATCATCTTACCTTGCTTCATCTTACTTTGCTTTCGTCTTACTTTTCTTCCGTCTCACTTTCGCATCTCTACATATAAAGATCATAACTTTCGACTTCGGTGTCCAAAAATTTCATACTATATACCATTGGAAAGATAAAATAAAGATCTACAACTCTTAAGAAAGCAACTTTGCCAAAATCTATCTAGATTATTCCAGATTTTCTCTCGAAGTCAGAACATGAATTTTTCATTCAGCTCCCAACATATTGCACCCAGTCCTCAACTTCATGAAATTATGAGACTCTTAGAGACAGAATTGAAATAAAATGTCTTCATAAGAAATGTAGTCATATATCTTTAATTTAATCCAAATCAAAAATCATCTCTTTTGGAAAATTAGAGAAAACATTGTGGTTAAAAGACTAAAGCATACTCTGTGAACATTTTCCAAATCATCTACCAGTTTTGTTTCCAAATCTCTCCTTTTTACAACTCATACGAAGATCACCATTTCTATTGCATTTACTCTTCATTCTCACCTTCATTTCAAATCAATTTCCTCCATGAAGAAAATTATAATCCATGGCTAATCATGAGCACTAATGACATAATGCACACATATATACTTATTCTTCTTCAATTCACTGCACAAATTCAACTTCATTTTTGCTTTCATTTCACTTATAACTTTCACCTTAATTCTTTCTATTTCAAAAATATCTTATCCACCAAAACACCATAGTAAATCATGAATCTATCCACTTTTATCATTCTCTACTTTACTCTTTTCTATAAATTCTTGGTTCAAGAACTTTCATTTATTTTTTTCTTAACTCGTGACTAATCACCAAAATTTCTTATTCAATAGTTCTAATTTTTCACAAAAATTTCGGGGCCCAACATTTTCCCCTTCTGCAAAGGTTGCAAAGATGAAGAATGAGACCACTTCTTTCACCCAATATGATAATGAAAGTCTATATGAAGCGTTGGAGCGATTTCGAAATATGTTGACACAGTGTCCTAGTCATAAGTTCTCCACATGGCAGCAGGTTAATACTTTTTATACAGGAATGACCTTATCGACAAATAGTACCATAGATGCTACAGCAGGAGGTAGTTTAATGAGAAAGACACCAAATCAGGCCTACAAGTTAATTGATGAGATGGCCACTAGCAACTTTCATGGCTAAACCCCATTTTTCTTGTAGTAATGGTTCCTTATGTGGTTTATCTCCTAGATACAACCATGTATAACTACAACTTCTTTCAGTCTATAGGTTAATGGAGAAGTTATCCTTATCTTCTAAGGGGCAAGAGGTTTAAGGCAAGGGCCCTTTAACTCTTCACTTTATTGATGGAAGTTCTCTTTAGAATCATTAAAAGGAATATCAAAAGAAAGAGGGGATTTAAATATCATAGAAAATGTGCTTTATTGGAAATCTGTCATCTTAGTTTTTCTGATGCCATCCTTCTTCTGTAATTCAGGCAAACCTTCTAGTAAGTGTCTGATGGAATATCTAGAGGAATTCAGCAACCTATCAGGTTTGCAAATTAACAAGGAGAAGAGTTCAATGATACTCTCTAAGAACAGTGAGCTTGTAGCTAGGGGATTGGAAAGGATAAGTGGAATGACTACTCTCTCTTCCAATCAAATACTTGGGGGTTCCAATCTCTTATAAGAAACTTTATTTTTATGATTTATAGGAAATTTTTTAATGTGATTGGGAAGAGGATATGGAGCTAGAAGAACATGTTAACATGTGATTCAAAGTTTGAATTGGTCTTCTTTAATTTGTTATTTCATTACCTGGTCAAAGTAGTGATAAATATATGTGTTAGATGTCTATCACGTTCTTAGTTTTTTTGGCTTTCTCTGTTTCTATAGTAGCCTATAAATACAGGCCTTTTTATTTGTTTAAGGGGTGTGTTCTTTTTGTTGAGCAATAATAAACAAATCAGAGTTTTCTTTTATCCAACTTTTTCCCCTTATTGACTTTTTCCAGCAAATCTGGTATCAGAGCCAGTTTAAATCAATTGTGTTTCTCAATTGTTTTTTTTCTTTTCGACAAAAGGGAAACATGAGAGAGTGAGAAAAAAAGGATTAGATGGCAACAAATGCTACTTCCTCATCTTCGCAACCACTCCTACCAATTTTCACCGGGAAAAAAAATAAGTTTTGGAGTTTAAAATGAAAACTCTTTTTATGTCTCAAGATCTTTGGGATCTCGTGGAGTATGGTTTTGTTGATTTGGTAGATCCTGATGAAGAGGAGAAAGAAATTGAAAGAAATTAAGAAAAGGAATGCTAAAGCTCTGCTTTTTATCCAACAAGCAGTCCATGAATCAATTTTTTCCAAAATTGCAGCAGTAAGTACATCCTTAGAGTCTTGGAAAAGATTGAAAAAAGAGTTTCAAGGTTCTTCAACGGTAATGACGGTAAAGTTACAGACCTATCATCGTGAATTTTAAACCTTATCTATGAAAAATGGTGAATCGGTTCAAGCTTATTTATCTAGAGTTTCATATCTTATTAATCAAATGAAGTCATATAGTGATGACTTGTCTTAAGAAAATGTTATTGCAAAAGTGTTAAGGAGTCTCACTCCAAAATTTGAACATGTTGTTGCTACTATTGAGGAAGCTCATGATTTGTCTGTTTAGTCGTTTGATGAACTAATGGGTTCTTTGCAAGCTCATAAGGAAAGGCTGCTCAATTCACATGAAAAAAATGAAGAAAAGGCTTTTTAAGTGAAGGGGGAGTCTGGTCAAGAGGAAATGGCAAAAAATTTCTCTGGTCGTGGTCACAGTAGAGGTGACTTTCATAGAAAAGGCCACGGTTGAGGTCGTGGCAGAGGCAGCTCTTCTGCAGAGAGGTAGAATAAGAGTTTTGAATGTTATTATTGTAAAAAACCAGGTCATATAGAAGCTTTCTGTTGGCAAAAACAAAAGGATGAAAAGAGCCAAGCAAGTTTTGCAAAAGAAGCAGAAGAAGATGATATGTTATTCATGGATTTATTTTGTGAGAAGGAGAAAACTAACAACGTTTGGTTTTTGGATAGTGGTTGTTCCAATCATATGATAGGAACAAAGTCATTTTTTAAGGAGTTTGATGAGTCCAAAAAATCAGAGGTGACGCTAGAAGATAACAAAAAGATTCAAGTTGAGGGCAAACGTATCGTTAGCATTAAAATAAGCCAAGGTAATGCTAAACTTTTAAAAGATGTGATGCTTGTTCCGAGTTTGTCTTATAATTTGCTTAGTATTGGACAATTAATGGTTAGTGGATACTCAATTTTGTTTGATGATGGGTTTTGTACTATTAAAGATAAAAAATTTGCTAAAATCACTGCCAAGGTTCCAATGTCTAAAAACAAAATGTTTCCAGTGGAAGTTTCAATGGTTGAGAAGTGTGCTATGGTTGCTAAAGGAGATAATGAAACTAGATTGTGGCATTTGCGTTACGGACATTTAAATATCAATGGTCTGAAATTGTTGCAACAAAAAGAAATGGTTTTTGGATTATCGAAACTTGAAAATCTTGGTTTTTGTGAAGGTTGTGTTTATGAAAAGCAAAGTGAAAACCCGTTTCTTGTAGGGACAACTTGGAGAGCTTCTAAATGCTTGAGCTAGTACATGCAGATTTATGTGGGCCGATGAGTACTAAATCTCTTGGTGGTAGTTGATATTTTTTGTTGTTTACAAATAATTATAGTCGTATGAGTTAGGTATACTTCTTGGAAAACAAGTCGGAAGCTTTTGATAAATTCAAAAAATTCAAAGCACTTAAAGAGGAAAAGTGGTCTTCTAATAAAAATACTACGAACTGATAGTGGAGATGAATTTGTTTCTACTAATTTCAACGTTTTTTGTGAGAAAAATGGAATTTGTAGGGAGCTTACAACATCTTACACACTGGAAAAAAATGGTTTAGCTGAAAGAAAAAATCAAACGGTAGTAGAGTTAGCTAGAAGTATGATGAAAATGAAAGGTCTTCCTACTTATTTTTGGGCTGAAGCTGTCGCAACTGCAATATACCTTCTCAATTTATCTTCTACAAAATCAATTCTTAATCAAACACCATTTGAGATCGGGACAGGTAGAAAACCATCAGTAAGCCACTTAAGAGTTTTAGTTGTATGGCTTATGCTTTGGTTAAAACTCATGCTCATAAATTTGATGAAAAATCTGAGAAATATGTCTTCGTTGGTTATTGTTCTCAATCTAAAGCGTATAAGTTGTATAATTCCATTAGTGGCAAGACTACCTTCAGCAAGGATGTAGTGCTTAATGAAGATGCAAATTGGGTTTGGAATGAAGAAAATGAGTGCCAACATCAAGTTTTAGAAGAGAATATTGCACTACCACAAGATCAAACAACAACAATTTCCAGCTCTAGAAGTGGCAATTCTTTCATTTCTACAATCAATGGTTCATCATCATCGTCCAGCGAGACTCCTCCAAGGAAATTTAGACCTTTACATGAAATCTATGACTCTTGTAATTTTGCTCTATTTGTTTCAGATCCTATTTGCTTTGAAGAAGCTGTAAAAGAAAGTGAATGGCATAAAGCTATGGAAGAGGAGATGTCATCTATTAAAAAAATCAGACTTAGGATTTGGTAGACTTACCGAAAGAAAAAAATGTTATTGGACTCAAATGGGTGCATAGAACAAAGAAGTATAATGTAGATGAGAGCATCCAAAAACACAAGGCGAGGCTTGTTGTAAAAGGGTATTCTCAACAACAAGGTGTCGATTTTGAAAAAACTTTTTCTCTGGTGGCCTAATTTGAAACGGTAAGAACTTTCTTAGCCGTAGCTGCTCAACTGAATTGACCAGTATACCAATTTGATGTTAAATTTGCCTTTTTGAACAGAGATTTAGAAGAAGAAGTTTATGTCTCACAACCTAAAGGTTTTGTTATTGATGGCAATGAAAATAAAGTTTACAAGTTGAAAAAGGTGCTTTATGGTTTAAAGCAAGCACTACGGGCATGGTACTTCAAAATTGATTCTTATTTTTAGGAGAATGGATTTGAAAGAAGCAAAAATGAGCCTACGCTTTATTTGAAGAAGAACGATAATGGTGATTTTTTTGTAGTATGCTTATATGTTGATGATATGATCTATATGGGGTCTAGTGAGTTAATTGTTGCTGAATTTAAGGCTTGCATGATAAAGAAATTTGATATGACATATTTAGGTTTATTGCATTATTTTCTTAGTCTTGAAGTGAAACAATGTCTTGATGGGATCTTTATTTCACAAAGAAAGTATGCAATGGACCTTTTGAAGAAGTTTAATATGGTAATTTGAAAGTAGAGGTGACACCCATGAATACGAATGAGAAGTTGAGTAGATATGATGGTTTTGAATTTGTGAATGTGACATATTTTAGGAGTCTTGTTGGAGGCTTAAACTACTTGTCTCATACTAGACCGGATATTGCTTTCTCGGTTAGAGTTGTGTCTAGATTTATACATAATCCAAGAAAGCTTCATTTTGGAGTTGCGAAGAGAATTTTGAGATATATAGCAGGAACTGCAGAGATGGGAATTTGGTACTCTAAGGTATCAAACTTCAAACTGAGAGGTTTTACTGATAGTGATAATGCAGGTTCCATGGATGATCGAAAAGCACATCTGGTACCTTCTTTAATCTTGGCTCTAGAGCCATTTCTTGGAGTTCAAAGAAGTAGGAAGTAGTAGCCTTATTGACATCAGAGGTTGAATATATTGTAGCAACTGTATCAGCTTGTGAAGCAGTTTGGCTTAGGAGACTTCTTATTGATTTTGAACAAAAGCAAGTTGAAGTAATAGAGACCTTTTGCGATAACACATCAGCTATTGCAATGGCAAAGAATCAAGCTTACCACAGCAGAACAAAACATATCAATGTTCGTTATCACTTCATTCAGAGCCTTGTCACCAAAGGAGAAGTTGTTATGAAATCTTGCAATACAAACGAACAAGTTGCTGATATTTTGACAAAGGCACTTCCACCCGAAAAAACATGAGAACTTCAAAAAACTCATGGGAATTTCTGACTTTGAATAAGGGGGGTGTTGAGATGTGATTTAAAGTTTGAATTGGTCTTCTTTAATTTGTTATTTCATTACCTAGTCAAAGTAGTGATAAATAAATGTGTTAGATGTTTGTCACGTTCTCGGTCTCTTTTGGCCTTTTCTATTTCTACAGTAGCCTATAAATATAGGCATTTTCTTTGTTTAAGGGGTGTGTTCTTTTTATTGAGCAATAATAAACAAATCAAAGTTTTCTTTTATCCACTTTTTCTTTTCCTTATTGACTTTTTCCAGCAGAACAAAGTTTTGTCTTTCTCATGAAGGCTGCAATGAATCACGTCAGTATAGAATAACGTGGTTACATATTGGGCCTCTCACTTCATACCGCCTAAGAAGCTGTTGAAGGATATAGAAAACACATTCATAATTTCTTATGGGCCAGTAGCCCGAATATAAAACCTTTTGTAAAAGTTTGTAGGGCAAATGTCCTTTTATCAAAAGAAGAGGGAGGGTTAGAAGTGATTTCTCTACAACTTACAAACAAACAGGGACGGATTCAAAAAAAATTTTTAAAATATACTTATATAATTTTTAAAAAATAAAGATATTTTTTAAATATTGGCCTCCGGCCTCCCCTTAGAGTTGGCCCCTAGCTCTCGGCCCCTGACCCCGGCCCCCCCTTAAATTTGAGTCTGGCTCCGTCCCTGCAAACAAAGACCTGTTAGCCAAATGAATATGAAGAATTATTACTGAGACAAGCCCCCTTTAGGTAAAATGGGTTCATGGCTACTATATGAGAGACCTCTAGAAGACTAAGGCTAGAGCAGATTCCTTATAGAGCATGAATTAAATATTTTAAGTAGAGAGACGCCCTTCAGCCTTACATTTATATACGTAACAGGGATGAATCTTCTACCTCTTTATGGTTTGATAACTAGGGTCTTATAGGGCATCGATAACTACTTCTCAACTTTAATGCCTTGAGTCTATTTTTCCCTACTAAAGTAAAAGTCAATTCTTTGATTAGATTGAGAGATTGGAATAGATCAAGCGGATTCTCAAATTCTCCACACGATCACTTTCTTATATATGCTCCAAAGCTCTCTACGGAGGACAAAGCTATATTGAAAATAAGCTCTTTTAAGTGTATTCACAACAAAAGCGTTTAGAGAGTTCATCAGACCTTTTATTCTAAGGGCTCCTTCGTTGAAGTTAGTATGAAACAAACCAATCCACCTTAAAGCCTCATTTATGACGTGGTTAGCTATGAATGAGAAGTTGTCATCATAATATAGAATTAAAACAACTAACTGAACTATTGTGAACTCAAAATGTAAGCTACGTAATGCATACCTTAAATCACCTAAATTTTGCATGCACTTACTCGAATGCCATACGATAGGATGTTCTTTTTAGGTTTGGAGTTCATTGTAAATATATTGGAGGGATATAGTTCATTGGATATACCGAATCCTACGTACATGGGCAAGGATAATGATAAAATCCTCTAGCTAGCTATGGGATGCTCATTCTACTACTTATGGAAAGAAAGAAAACTTAAAGTCTTTAAGGAGCAATCCAAAGACAAGTCGGAGCTGAATAATATCCTTGGACCTTAATAATTGGTTGGATATTAGGTAAATTATTCCAAAGAATTTCCTTTGGAATGAAAAATTAAATCCATAAATAAACCAAACTGGCCAACTGGTTATACCACACTGGCAAAACAACCCGTTTGGACTAGACTATCGACTACATAAAGTCATATTGGAAGTATATATATCTTAAGTAAGGTCTAGGTATGATGGACAAGACAACAAAGCCTTCTCTAGCTCTTCTGACTCACGGGCACAACTCTCATCTTTCCTCTTAGGAACCCTTAATTTTCTCACATACTCTTACTTGTCATTCCCCGTTAAATAATCTAGTAGCAGCAGAAATTGTTTAGATACAGTACCAGACTGTCATAGATTTTCTGATACACAAGATCCTCAGAAGAGGCGAGTGTAGAGCATACTCATCCTACTCCTAGACAAAATAGAAAACATGACTCAAGTCTTTGAAGCTTTCAGGAAGGAGAAGAGGCTTAGAAAACAAACTTCATTAAACTTCAAATTTCTTACAAAAGACTTCACCAAAATAAAGTAGAGGGTGAAGCGTAGAATAAAGTATGCTTACAACTGAAAGGAAACCTTGCTTTTATAGGCAAAGCGAAAGTCAGAAATGTAAATCTTCCTAAAGACATAATCATGACAACTTTTGAAAAGAAAGCTAAAGTACAATGATAACTACTTTAGAAAAGAAGACTAATAATGCTACCTAACCTTATCAAAAGAAATCTACTTTTACAAAAGTCAAAAGGTAAATAGTACACTACTTTGCAAAAGTCTAAAAAGTAAAGGATGATAAGATGGAATTTTGATTAGTGACTTGATGTGATTTGTGGAACCATCTTTCATCAAAAGTCTTCGATGGTGGTTGCCTTAAAAGGTGTGCTCACTTTAAAGGGATAAAGTGAGGTCAGGATCATCTGTCAATTCCATTTCTCTGTCAATCTGTTCAATCAGGTGATGAATATTTGTACTAGCCCATTCAGAAGGCCATGGGCTAGAAACAGAACTGGTTGTATGAGCTGGGCTTGATTGACTTCGACTTGGTACAGAACTGGACTCCGTTGGTTAGAGATAGGTAGGACAAGGGATATTACCAGCCCGGATATGAATTACATTATTATCAACAAAAGTTCATTTTCTTATTGATGGAGTGACAATACGCTCGAGAAGTTCAGTATCTCTATAATAAGGTCCAAAAGATGTGCACATTGTTGAGAAGTCAGAATTTTTAGATTGATTTAACTAGTTTAAAAGAGAATATAAATCTTCTAGAAAACATGTTTGATCAGTAGACTAGGATGTAGACACCAATGCTGAACATGATTAAATGTGCAAAGTTGACCAAAGTCACTCATCACATATGGATGATGAATGAGATAAATGGCATAAATGTCTTGATCGTCCAAAGAGGACTCCCATAAGCGGCGATGTGTCAAGCATAAGGACATATCAATTCTCCACTTGCTGAGAGGTAGAAACCATTCAAGAAATGTCCACAAAAGAGACTTGGAATTCATTGGATCAGAGAGATGACGATAAAGATGCAGAGGTGAAAAAGCAACTGAACTTGCATAAAGGGCTGACATTACCCAGAGATGTCAAATAGTGGAATCATCAATGATATCATAAATATCATACAACATTTTGTAGGGATTAGTAGGATCAAAGAATGCATGAATAGGAAGGATGTCATGCTTAAGAAGAGTCAGATGTAAGTAATAAAACAAAATCTGACGCAAAAGAGGATAAAGTTCTGATACAGTGATTGGAGGAGTAGAAAACAGAGGAGAAAAATCCTTTTTATATTTAGCAAACTGAGGAAATTCCATTAACCAAAATAATGGAATCAGAAGTTTGATAGAAGATGAGAAAAATAAAAGAGGTTTGGAAGGTCTAGAGAGATAATCAGCAAGTATGTTTTTGTGGCCTTTAATGTGTCGAATGGTGTATTTATAGGAGGAAAACTATTCTTGCCAACGAAGCAACTGACTATTAGGAATCTTTTTCTTGGATTGGTCAAGGATTTTCGAAAATGAGGTGTTATCCATTTCAATGATAAAATGATAAGGAGAGAGGTGGAAAGTAAATTTTTCAATACCTCTTTTTACTACAAGAATCTCCTTATAGCCGATATGATAGTGGCATTCAGATGAACTAAATGAACCGCTTGCATGTCCGCAATAATGTCTTTGATCATTGATTTCTTCGAGGAGAACAACACCCCAATATGTGTCACTAGCATTAGTTTGTAGGATACGTTGTCCATTATCAGGAATCTTTAATGGTGGAGGATCCTGACAGATTTGCTTCAGATACTTGATAGCTTCCGTTTGTTCCTTTGTCCAAGATGGTAGATTCTTTTTCAAAAGCTTTGATAAGCTTGAAGTGTACGTAGCCACGTGTGGAATGAAATCTCGGATATAATTGACAATTCCAAGGAATTGTTGTTTCTACTTAACAGTGAGATATTCATCAGGAAATTACAATAGTTCTTTTGAAATATGTGGACCTGGATGGTAAAATCCATCTTTAAATTGCATACCTAAGAATTCAATTTCTTTAGTGCCAATAATGCTTTTCGATGACAAAAGCATAATGTTATATTGTTGAGTAAGATCCAAAGATCTTTTCAGAAGGGTCGTATGTTCCTTATGGGTCTTTGAGAGTAGTAAAATTCCGTCAATGTAAATCAGTGCACTGTTGAGGATAGGCTCATAGATCTTTGTAATGGATTTCTGAAATAGTGATGGAGTGACTTTAAATCCAAATGGCATGATAGTCCATTGGTATTGTGCATTGGGAATGCAGAATGCAGTCTTATGTCGTTCTTTTGGGTGAATATCCAGTTGTTAAAATCCTGCTTCAATTCAAACTTTGAGAAGATAACAGCTTCTTAAAGGAATAGTACTTGAGTACTTATCGTAAAGGAAACTTGTCATCCTACAGGAAAGCATTCAGAGGTTTATAATCAATGACTAATATCTTTTTTCCACGTTTCTGTACTGAGCGTTTATTGGCATAGAATGCTTGACAAGCCCGATCTGACTTTGTGGGCTCAATAAGTCCTTGCTTCAAAAGGATTGCACACTCATCAAGTAGGAGCTTCAGATCATTAGGGTTCATCCCTAAATGTGAGGCTTTAGTAGGATTAATATCTTCGCTCTTCTTGAAAGGTAAACTTATGAAAAAGTCAGCATTTTTTACAAAGGATATGAGTGAGTAAACTGTGCATGATAATCTAGACAGTATTCCAACAGTTTATCTCGAAGTGCAGTATAATGTGCAAAAACCTGAGTTAGTTCAAACACATTTTTGAGTTCAGTGTATGGACTAAATAGTGATCGATACCTGAGACCTGTGGATAGGATCTGCAAAAGTGATACTTTACTGTATGTATCCATATCAATCAGAATGTTTGGGCTTGGTAGATTGCTTCTAAGAACTTTAGTCCAAACTGTACACTGAGGAAAGAAGCAAATGTCGATTTGTCTTCTTGTTATCAACCCAATCTTAAAAGAATTACAATTAGCAGCAGTGAAATATTCTTCAAGAGAAGTCCATGCTTTATTCTAAGCTTCATCCTCTACTTTATTTTGGTGAAGTCTTTTGTAAAAGGTTTGAAGCTTAATGAAGTTTGTTTTCTAAGCCTCTTCTCCTTCCTGAAATTTTCAAAGACCTGAGTCATATTTCCTATTTTGTCTAGGTGTAAGATGAGTATGCTCTACACTCACCTCTTCTGAGAATGTTATGTATCAGAAAATCTATGACAGTCTAATATTGTATCTAAACAATTTCTGCTACTACCATATTATTTAACGAGGAATGATAAGTAAGAGTATGTGGAAATTATCCTTGTTGAATTTGGTTTCTAACAAAGTAAAGTAATTAAGGTTTGAGTTGGTACCCTTGACAAAATCTCTAAACACTTGATGATTTTTGGGACAATTAACGTCTTCATGCAATGGGTAAGGGTTACCTGAGTTAACTCAAAGAATACGAAGACTTGCAGCTTGGAAGATGAGGAGAGAGAGCAAGTAAGATGGGAAGCAGATGCAAATGATAACAGAGACGAATGACAAGGGGGGGTAAAACCGAAGTCTACCATAAATGACAAACCTGACTGGTCCTCGGCTAGAGAGGAGGAGGAGAATTCGATTGGATATGTTGTTGCCAGTACTGTAGAAGGGTGTAATTGACTTCAAAACTTGCTTTAGGAATTTCATTTTGTACCCTTTGGCACTATCTAAGATAATGAGTTTTATTACGTCATAATTAACATAGATATGTCCCATGGAATATAATGCGAGAAATCCAGTGGTACACTTAAAACAGAAGCGTAGACTTCAGTGACTAGACAAGTCTGTTGTAGCCACCACCTTCATGGTACGCTTGTCTTATTCCTCCAAACAAATTAATGATAAAGACTTATGCTCCCGTCCAAGACTGGACCTGAACGATGACTTTCCCACTGTTAGAGCTTGAGAAAAGTGATGCCAAACTCTCCGGAAAGCTCTCAATGCCATTGTAGATGTGTTGCTTAGACTTAATCATGCCTTTATTTAGGTATTCCTCCATCTCCTTTGCAAAACCCTCAAAATGACCTAAATATGAACCCAACATAAACCCTTCCATTCTCACCTCCTTGCCCACCATATTCAACAGATTCCTCACGCCTTCTCTCTCTGTCCATACCTGGATCATTTCAATAACATCAAAAGCCAACTACATAATCACCATCATCTATAACATGCAAATAGGGTATACTTTTTGGCAGTGATATGTTCTTTCACCCTCTGTAATTGTAAGCATAAGAAACCACATAAGAAGACTTGGAATACTCGATAGTTTCGAGTTCCAATTTATAACTTGGCCGGCCATGTACCTTATTATAGTCCGATATCATTCCACAGAGAGCGATCCGAGCACGATAGTTGACATGGTTAAGGACGGCTTCCAGCATTTTACCACCCACATTGTCAAGGTATACATCAATGCCATTTGGAATGTACCTGTAACCATTAAGTTATCAATCTTGAAAAGTAATATGCTGTTAAACGTGAACGGAAAATACGCCCATAAAACGATAGTTGAAGCTCCTCATTGTGTGAAAAAGTCATGGATTCAAGTGCTGGGTGATTCATCAGGGGCTGCAAGTTTTCATTTCTTCCCCTAGCAAGACCGATGATAAAGTTATAGTTGCACCTGATCAAAAAACTCAAAAAGAAGGGCTCTTAAGTGGGAAGCTAATCTTATTGGCTTCTTCTTAGACAAACTCCCTTCCTATCCAACTATGCAAGCTTAGGCAGATCAATATTGGAAGAAGTTGGATGTTAAGAAAACATATTCCTGTTCAGTTTGAATCGTTAACTATATCTCAGAAGGCTATCGAATCTAGTCTTTAGCATTTTCATGATAAACCACGTTTTTATAAACTTGGAAAGTAGGCATTTCACTTTATGATGTAATGCAAAAGTAGCTCCCATTGTGGATAGATTTCCACAGCATGCCACTAGACTATTGGACGATTAAACGGCTGATTCACCTGGCGAGCTTCACTTGGAAGCCATTGTGTATGGAGGAAGCAACAACAAAAATGAGTAGAGTAAGCTTCACTAGAATTTGAGTTAGCATCGATGTGGATCAGCAGCTACTTAAAGCCATTCTAATACTGAGACTTAATGACAATGACAAGTTTTTTCAAGGGTCTTGTATATGTTACATATTCATGGAGACCACAGAGCTCAGGTTAAAAGAAGTCTTGGGTTCCAACAAGAAAGTGCTTCAAAACAGGATACGCATCAGAGCTGATAAGGGAGTCATATGCTCTAATAAATGAGAGTCAATACTCTGTAATACATGAATCATACCATATTAGACAAGGAAAAAGCAGAAAAATACAGCAGAGATGTGGAGAAGAGAAAGAGTGTGAAGTGATTACTTGCTTATAGCAGAGTCGAAATCTGTTTCTCTTTTGTAGTTGAATGCTTCATCGTATCCGAATTCGTCTTTCAATAGCTTTACCTTCTCAAAGACACACATCTCATTTAAAACAGCAATTAGACATTCTTCTTGCAATATTCCAAATCAAAAGATTCAAAACTCTGTTCTTATCAATCAGAGACCCTATTAGAATTACACTTTATGTTCAATCGAAACAAAAAAGAAAATTACATATAGCCAACACTAGTGTTCTGTGTCAAAAGCATAAATTGATATATAACTTATTACTATAACATAAGAAGGAATGAAGTTCTGTTTATTTACTGTCATCTTGTTTTTAATAAAAAAATATATAAATTAAAAATTAAAAAATTGTTTAGAAAAGTTTGTATGGACTTAACAATCACAATCCTTCAAATCTAGGTCGTCAAATCATAATCTTAGCATACCTTTTCATCAGAACCTGTGCTTCCAACAACCCTGCAACCTTTTAGTTTTGCAAGTTGACCAGCAAACATGCCAACACCTCCTGCTGCCGCTGAGATGAAGACGTTTGACCCCTCTTTTGGTTCTCCAATTATTTTTATCCCCACCCATGCAGCAAACCCAGGTACCCCTATTAATATTGTTTGTTTAATTTAGACTTGACTAGTCTACTTCATTACCAAACTTGTCAAGTTAATGAGATTACCAAGACAGCTGAGGTAATCTGGCAATTCAATGCCTGCTGCTGGATTGATCTTCCTTAAAGTAGGATCTGATGGTATAACACAGTACTCCGCAACTGGGAAGAATGGATTGACAACGACATCACCTTTTGTATGTTTATTGTCACTGGACTCGATTACCCGTCCTATCCCAAATGCTCTTATCACCTGCAGTCACTTACGCATACAGAAAGTCGGCTTACGTACTTCACAAAGGAAAATAAAAACAGCTTTTGGATTTTACTAAAAAAAATTGTTTTTAAAAACATATAGCAGAAAGCGTGGATATGATGGAAAATCTCATGCTACATGGTAGATGTTTAATTAATTTTGGTTACCTCATTGAGCTTGAACTGCGATGTGTATAGACCGTCTTCCCTGCCAGTCATTCGAGATCGCAGAAAAGGGTCAACAGAGAGTAAGAGGATCTGAACGGCGACATGACCATCGGGGATAGCATCAATGGTCAGTGATACAGTTCGGAGTTTTAGATGATCCGTGTTGGGAACACCCTGTGGTGCGTAGGCGGAAAGATACCACTCTTTGCTCTCTACTACTGTAACCGTACTCTCTTTGTTGTTTCCTCCAGCCATTCTCTAGATTAATGATCTACAGTTTTAGAGGTCTACAGTTGCTGTTATAATGAACAATGTGTGGTGGAAACACTATATGCCATTGTTTCACGTGAAGAGCAGGAGGCCGGTCATAATCAAGCAATTAAAAGGAAACTAAAATGACGATGGATTCATAATTAAGCAAATTACTGTATATCATTTGTTTTTGGGTCAATCCCTCCACATTACGATTGCCAAATCAAGTGAAGTATCGCACCATAATGATTTCAGGACTTTTGCTTGTCACCAACCCTTGACTTCTCTCGTTGGTATACGATTCCCAGTTACGATTGCCAAATCAAGTGACACATTACACCATAACGATTTCTGGACTTTTGCCTTGCAAAATGTCACCCAACCCTTGACTTCTCTCGTTGGTATACGATTCTTCTTTACTTGGACAAGATGGCTCCCTGTCGCTCTCTGTTAACCACTAACCAGTGACCCATCACTTTAATGGCCTGTCTGATTGAAGAAATGTAATGCATAAGACTATTGTTCATCGATACTTTTGTGGAGAGCGTAAAAGATGTGTCGACTGGCTAGTTACTCGTGCTAGTCATTTTGCTGTAAGCGTTAAGTATTTTACCATTCTACTTATTGGGAGCTATTTTATCCTGTCAGATTATTTGTCGGGAATCTTTTTTCCCTGTATTAATAGTGTAATTGTATTGTTTGCCTTCTCTCTACGAGGTATAAATAATTATTCTTACGAATAGAAAAACTGAGGAATACTATAGAATGTGTATTATTTTGTTTGGTTCAAGGAATAAAATAGCTAAAGAATTTTTATTTCATTGTTTGATTTAAAAATATA
>JAOQMK010013016.1:0-17560 GCA_027564415.1 Erythroxylum macrophyllum
ACAAAAATCCTAGTCGCTACTTTTGATTAAAAGAATTGAACGTCAACCTTTTTAATCTAGCGATTGATTGAATAAAACACAAACTAGTTGCGCTCCTAGCTGTCAATTTAAACAATCAAATAATGACCCAGAAAAATATTTGATACTTGACAAATAAATCGATTGAAATTAAAAACACAATCTCACAACATGCAAAGTTCAATAACTAGGATTCCGTACACCAAAAAATAAAATTTAATTACTCAACATCATAATTTTCCCTCGGACTATCACTGGCGTTACTCTCTACTCTTCTCTAACATTGCACTGATGTCCAGCTGCTGGAGCCCTCAAGCCTCCACTTGCCAGCCTTCCTCTTATTTATGCCCATAATTGCTACCTCTGCCTTTCTTCATTTTAAAGCCTTTCTCTTGCGTTATTTTCTCCATTAATTTTGGGATTTGCGTTGATTTTAGTAGCTGCCGTCGCCTCCCTCTTTTTTCATTCACGCTGCTGTCTTGTTTTCGTCTGTCTGTGCGTGATATTTCTTTGATTCTCCACTGCTCATGTGATGTTGCTTCCTCACTCTCAGCCGCCGCATTCTTCTTTCATTTCGTGCCTCCCATCTCTCGTCTTTAATTGATTTTCTTTTGTTTTTTATACTGCCGCCCTTTGTTGCTGTGCTTGGACTGTTGCTGGATTGTTCATTGGTCCACGTCTCCACCTGTTAAAACTCTTATTCTCTGTGAAGCTTGCGTGATTAATTTTTTTAACTTGTGCCTGAAACTAGCCCATCACTTCTCCACTTTTGCGTGATTGATGTCCCTCTGCAGCTGGCTTCAATTTAAATTCTTCTGCTCCTCTTTTCACGCCCCATTGTCACTTGATTTAATTTCTTGCGTGCTTCAACTCCGTTAATTTGCTTTGTGCTTCTCTCCTCTTAATTGTCCAATCGCCACTTGTTAGCTTTGTTTGGTAAAGACCTTGGCTCTTTAGGCTTGATTTCTCTTTTCTACTATTCGGCTACTATTCACGATGTGACCAATTAATTTCAACATTTAAAGGCCACACCACTGTTGCTGCCTCCCCATTTGCGTCACTTTTGCTTCCCCACTCCACTATTTCCCTTTTGTTTTGTTTCGTGACCTCCTGATGTGACCAATTAGCCACTGCACTCTCCACTAATGCTAATTTTATTCTGGAAATGCCGCACACACTCCAGCTAATTCCCATTTAATTTTCCACGCTGCTTTCTTCATTTTCTGTGCGCGCTTCTTGACGTTTTTTTTTAAAACGCACAACATGCTTTCCACTCTAATGATTTTCCCAGATTCAATTTTTCTTCTTCTTTCATGAGGGCAAGCAAAAGTAAATCTTCAGAAAATATCTCAAATGGGGTATTTTTAACTCATTTTAATTTTTTTGCTTCCGAATTGTACCTAAAATAAAATATGAATTAAAGTAAGTATTTTAATCAATTTTGTATCAATAATCGCTAAGTGAAATAATTAAGAATATCAATAATTAAGCGCATATCAACTTTTATAGAAGAGAATATTGCCAAATTACTTCATTTTTATTGTCTAAATGATTAAGAACAGTAGACCCGAAATTTAGTTTTTGGAAAAATCTGAAAGTGATTCAATGAGTTATGAATTGTAATTTTAATGGTTTTATTGAGGTATAAACCTAAGTGTAAATTATACTTAGGTGAGTTTTGACATAGGATTGTTTTTGTGATGAGGATAATGGAAAAATACTTGGGATTGTCATGAACACGCATTGTACATATTTCATTACATACATGTGCATTATTAAACACTTATAATTGTGCAAATTGTGATATATGTGTATGTTATTTAATATAGAGGAGCAACTGGAATGTCAACCTCCAGACGTTGCTGGAACTTCCAGGCATTAGCTTCGGGAGCAACCTGTGAGTAACCTAGACAGTCTCACCCAATTAATTCTTTGTTTTATGTTATGTTTGACTTATTGAATGAATGTGAACTGATTGATTTGATTCCGGACAATGAAGGCCCGATGATTGTGATATATGAATGAGATATTGAAGTGCTCCTTGTATGTAAATGTGATGGAATACATGTTTCTCAACAATGATGTTGAATGTCGGATCTTGGGTCCGATGAAAAATGTGATTTGAATGTGAATGTGAAGCATTTCAACACATGAATACATGTAAGATAAAGGAAGTCATGACCGGAATCGCCAGTGGAAAAGAACTTAAAGCTCATAATGTGAAAAGAACCTCAGGCTCAGTTGTGAATGTACTCGGTATTCGCTAAGGGATATGGGACATAATTTGACATAGCTCGGTATCCACTAAGGGATATGAGCTAGTAAAAAGGCACTCGGTCACAATGTCAATAATAAATGAAAGTGAGTCTCATGTGCATTGCATATATACTTGATATGTGTATTTTATATGAATGAAATGATTATAATGATTGTTCTAAAAGTGAAATGTGATATTTTATGAATATGTAAAAAGATGGGAATAAAATGTTACGTGTATTAATGTGATTCATGAATTGAGTGAACCATCGATGATGGTTACCTCATTGAGTTCGCAAAACTCATCAAAATTGCAACGTTAACTTTTCAGGACCGAGAGACGATATTAGCTACTGAGGGACGCTACAAGCAGTGTAGACTTGAACTTTTAGGAAAGAGAAGAAATGGCTCAAAGGTCGGTCAGCTAGATTTGGACAGATTAGATAGATTTTGTGTAATTCCTCTTTCATGTAGTATATTTTGTATTAGGATGATGATGTATACATTCGAATGTTATTGGGAACTGTCAATGTAGACATTCGATTTTATTGAAATGAAAAGAGGAATTTCGGTTTTAAAATCTTGTGACTTTCCTTACGATGTTTTATAAGAGAATTAAATATAGACAATGCCATGCTAACTGAATGTATTGATTGAACCTAGCGCACCATTATCATAGGTTATATACTGGAATGTCTGCCGGGCGTCCTGGTATGTACCCTAGGGTAAGGAGGCGCTACATTTGTCCATATTGAATCTCTCTAAAATCTTTTTAATATAAGATCTCTCAGACAGACCTAACATTCCTTGTGATCGATTACAGAATATTTCAATTCCTATCATATAAGATGCCTCGCCCATATCTTTCATTTTGAGATTTTTAAAGAGAAATGTCTTAGTCTCATGTAACAAACAACAAGTAAGATATCATCAACATATAGGACTAGAAATATGAATTTGCTTCCACTAATCTTTAGATATATACACCGATCAACAGTGTTTTCTTTAAAACCAAAAGAAGTAATGGTATCATTAAATTTGAGATACCATTGTCAAGAGGCTTGCTTAAGTCCATATATTTATTTCTTAAGTTTACACACAACGTTTTGTTTTCCTTCAACTAGGAAACCCTTAGGTTGATCCATATAGATTTCTTCCTCTAAATTCCCATTTAGAAAGGCAGTTTTCACATCCATCTGATAGAGCTCTAAATCATAATGAGCTACCATTGCTATAATAATTCTAAATGAATCCTTTTTAGAAACAGGAGAAAATGCCTCAGTATAATCAACACTATTCTTTTGAGTATAACCATTGGCGACAAGTCTAGCTTTATATCTCTCAGTATTACCATTAGAGTCACGTTTGGTTTTAAAGACCCATTTATATTCGACTCTTTTACAACTTTTTGGTAATTCAACAAGATCCCAAACTTGATTTTCATCCATAGATTTTAACTCATCTTTCATGGCGTCTAACCATTTATTAGAATTTTCACTTTCAATGGCTTGTGAAAATGAAACTAGATCATTATCAATACCTAAATCACCTTCTACTTCTTGTAAATAGACTACATAATCATCCGAAATTGCCGATCTCTTTTATCTTTGAGATCTTCTTAATGCAACTTCATGTGGCTCATTTACAACAGGTTCATTAATGGTAACTTCATTATTTGGAGCTTGGTCATGAATTTGTGGTTCTTGATTATGCTTTTGTTGTTCTTGTAAGTTGTTAAAATTTTTAACAAATTTAGGAACACACACTTGAGAAGAAGTTATAGGCAAGAAAGCTTGCGCTTTAACTTCTTGAATATTCACTTTCCATGACTCTGAACTCCCTCTAATGTCTCCATTTTCGATAAATCTAGCATTTCCAGTTTCAACAATTCTTGTACTGCAATTAGGACAATAAAATATATACCCTTTTCACTTTTCTGGATAACCAATGAAAAAACCACTGGTTGTTTTTGAATCCAATTTCCTTCCATGTGGATTATATATCCGTACTGTTGCCAGACAACCCCAAATATGTAGGTGTCTTAAACTAGGCTTCCTTCCTGTCCACAATTCAAAAGCTGTATTCATAACTGCTTTACTAGGAATCCTATTTAATAAATACATGAACATTTTAATGCATACATCCACATTGATGATGGTAGAGAACAATGACCCATCATACTCCTAAACATATCCATTAAGGTACGATTGTGCCTTTCTACTACACCATTTTGTTGTGGTGTACCCGGCATTGTGTATTGAGCACATATACCACGCGTTTCAAGAAATCTAGCAAATGGGCTAGAACATTATCCACTTTCACTATATCTTCCATAATATTCACCACCGTTATCAGATCAGACAATTTTTACTTTTCTATCTAATTGCCTTTCTACCTCATTTATAAATACTTCTAAAGCATTTACTGACTGAGATTTTTCATGAAGCAAATAAATATATCCATAACATGAAAAATCATCAATGAAAGTGATGAAAAGCTTTTCTCCATTAAATAATGGAACATCAAAAGGTCCACATATATTAGTGTGTATAATTTCAAGGAGTTGTGTACTTCTTGTGGCTTCTTTCTTAATTATATGTTTTTGTATGTTTTCCCTTAATACAATTCACACAAATTCCAAGATTAGTAAAATCTAATTCTGGAAGAATTTCATTCTTTACTAATCTGGTCATTCTATGCTTCGATATATGACCCAAACGTTTATGCCACAAGTAAGTTGAAGTTTCATTTATAAAACTTCTTTTAGTACCAATATTATGATGCAAGGTCAATAGGGTTTCAGTAAAATGGTTATCAAGCTTTAATTTGTACAAACCATCACAGAGTATACCAGAACTAATAAGGCAATTATGTTTGAACAAACTAAAACATGCATTCAAATCTTTAAAGGAATATCCAACAATATCAATTTTTGATAAAGAAACTAAGTTTCGAGAAATTGTAGGAACATAAAAGGTTTCAAAAAGATCTAAATGATGTCCTGTGTCTAAAATCAAATAGGAAGTTCCAACGGCTTCAACTGTAGTTTTAGCTCAATTTCCCATGAAGACAAATTTTTCATTAGGGTTTATTGTTTGGATCGTAAGAAATCCTTGCATCGTATTAGTAACATGAGTGATACATCCAGAATCAATCGTCCAAGTATTATAAGGAACTTTTGCTAAATTAGATTCGAAACATACTAAAGCACTAGGCTTACCTTTCTTTCCGAACCATGCCTTACGTTTCAAACAATCCTTCTGATAGTGTCCAATATTCTTACAGAAATGGCATCTATTGTTCCTTGGTTCCTTTTTAGAGATTGAAGTTGATGCATTACCCTTATGTAATACATCCTTTCCCTTTCTGTTCTCCTTTTTGAACTTCTTTCTAGCTCCTTGATTACCCACGAGATTAATTGAGTGAATCTCTTGTTTCTTAAGCCTTACTTCCCCTTGAATAAGCATACTTTGCTGTTCATTCACATTCCATTTGTCTTTAATAGTATTGTAACTCATTTGGAGTAGACAATATTCAGGAGGTAAGGAATTAATAACAAATTACACAAGGAAACTTTCGCTCACTTCCATTCCTATGGATTTTAATCTTGCTACTATATTTATCATTTCAGTAACATGCTCATGCATAGTACGAGAACCATCGAACTTTATGGTGGTCAACATACCCATTAAGGTTCCAGCAAGAGACTTATCAGCAGAATTAGACTGAGAAATATCTTCAACAAGCTTAAGATACTAATTAGCATTTTTAATATTGGGAATTGTAGCCTTATTGTTGCTAGCCACAGTCATTCGTATAAACATTAAACTTAGTCTATTTGATCTTTCCCAATGTTCGTGAAAAGATCGTTCTTCAACACTACTATTATCAGTAAGTGCAATGGACTTATCAATTTGGAGTGCTAAGTCAAGACCTAGGATTCCTAGGTTAAACAAAACTTGTTCACACCATTTATTAAAGTTAAGCCCATTAAACTTTATAATAGACGAAGCTTGTGATTGGATAGCAATAGAATGGAATGCTGCAAAGTTTATATAAGAAATACTGCAAAATTTATATAAGAAATACTCTACGTTAATGCTTTGAATCATAATTTAAACACGTAATTAAAATTAAATAACAAATATGTCAACAATAAACATATATTTTGGTTTTCCTTTGGGTAAAACAACAATATATTAAATACATAAATTGATGCTTAGTAAAATTTGCATAATTGATAATCATGCATACTCTGATTAGATATATTAGTTATCTTTGGATATACTAAATATAGCTAATAAAGTATACTAATTAAACACGATTATACTAATTGATACAAAATTAACTAATCAACCTTTGGGTGATTCTTAAATATTTTAGTATCAATGAATTATAGTATACCCATTAAATATATCATTATTTCATTGCAATCATAAGCATCACATTATCATGGGTAACTATATATCTATTTTAATTTGATATTTATAAAACTTTCTAATTTGGCCACTTTGATAACTAACAAATTATTCATTATATAAATATCAAATTAAATAAATGATAATGGAAATCATATTGAAACCAATTCTTGTTCATACGCATAAGTAATTTATTACATTAACAATTATTAATATATGATGGTAAAATCATGCATCAAATTTTATAATTAAAACCCATGACATTTAATGAAACAAGTGATTAAGAAAAATCAAAGCAAGTAATTCATCTAAAGATGTTAATTCATCACGACAACTAATAAAAGTAGACATAAAGGTACTAATGAAGCATTAAAGAGACATGATAAAAGAAACAAGTGAAACACGTTGATGGCACAAGAGAGAATGCATGAGAGAAACACAATCAATGGGAGAGAGAACCTTTCATGTCCATTAATGGAACGTTTTCAAACCATCCTTAAGGAGAATACATAAGATAAAACAAAAAATATTTAATGAATGCAATTAATGGCATTGTTAATTCCATTCACGTATTAACCTGGCAGGGAAGCACTTAATATTGTTTTTCCTTTCCTTCATCATCTTGATAACGTGATTTAGGTGGAAACAAAGCATTTATCATGTTCCATATAGAAGAAAGAGAGAAGAAGTGATTGTTTCCTTTTAAAACCAAAAACATACAGTAATTGGTAAGGAAATCACTATAAAATATCTTCTTGATCATGTATATCATGTATATAATTGTATCATAATAATTCTTGATTTAATATCCTAAATGGAAAATTATTGATTATCAAAACCATGTTGTAATACCACATGTAATCTTTCTTACATGAAAACTTTATCACGTAAATTTAAACACATAAATTACAGATTCTTAGAATCGAATAATTTTTCACAATAACATAAGCGTACCTTGATCCATCGTATTTTCAATACTTTATGAACATATAATCTCCAATAATCTTCTACAAGATATCCTTAGATTTTGTTTCCTCTCTCTTGGCCTTTGTTTTGTTATTTTTTGTATATTGTCTGATAGAGAGATACATGAAAGACTTAATAGGTAGAGAGAGAGAGAGAGGAAGTAGTTATCTGTTTAAAATTCAAACGACACCTCTTTTCATTATCCTTATTTTTTACGTTCCATCAATACAAATACATCACATTATTTATTTTAATTAAACCTAATATCTCTTATTCAAATAACTAATGGGATTTAATATACTTAAATGATTAAACCAAAATATATGGGCCACATAATGAAATTATCTAACAATGGACTCCACCGGATAGAGCAAACACACTAATAAAAGCAAGTGAGATAAAAGGGACACACAAGATTTAACATGGAAAACCCCTTAATGAATATGGGAGAAAACCACGAGCAAGAATAGAAAACTTTCCACTATAAAAAAAAATTTTACAGGAGGAAGATCTCATAATCTACATCAAGAATTGTACACAAGGTTATGGGAAAGATATTTTGGGATATGTAAAACCTTAAACTTATGTCCGCTTATATAGCCTTAATGGAGGCTTCTATGTTGTCTCTTTAAGCCAACAATCTTCCACTTGGAGATTTGATTGAGAACTAATCAATCTCCATATCTTTATTTCTATCTTGCCATTTCTCTGCTATATATGTCTTTGCCAAGCCATACAAGGATCTACACCATATGAATTTATCAATGTTGATTGGCTTTGTTAGTTCATCTGTTAAGATCTCTTTTGTGTGAATTTTCTGCATGTTCACACTTCCATCTTCCACATCTTCACAAACAAAGTGATATTGAACTCCTATGTGTTTAGTTCTAGAATGAAAAGCTGGATTCTTTGCAATATGCAAGGTACTCTAACTATCACAATACAAAGGGATTTTCTCTTTTCAATGCCTGAGCTCCTCCAAAAACCTTTTTTTAATCTAGATTGATTCCTTATAAGCTTGTTGATACAACCAGCCTTCGCAATGGAGTTCCATGCCTTACACGTCAACCTAACAAGTTACATATGCCAAGTGATCCAATTACAACGCAACAAGCTTTAAGGCTTAAACAAGCAATGCAAGCTTTTGTTCAAGCCCAAATCATAAGGCAAGTACATGACGAGGTCGAAACATCCATGGAGGAACACCAAGGCACGCCCAAGCTTGTGACTTTGTTAAAGGAGGTGTTGGAAGAGACTAGTACTTAGCCATTTTGGGAAACAAGCTCAAGTCTTAATTGGGGCTCATTTTTGGTTTATTATTTATTATCTCTTATTTTAGGCCTAAGGACTTGTTTATGGGTTGTTCTTTTAGTTAGTAGCATGGCTTTGTTTGTTTGGGTTATTTTGAGACTTATTTGTTTTAATGTGTTTAGTCCATTCCTAAAAAGACTTGGATCAGATTATCTTCAATGGGTCAGATACTGCTAGATTTGTTAGGATTAGCCTAGTTTTCAGTAAATGGGCTTGCAAACCCATTCCTAATTAGGGTTAGGACTTGGTCAAGGGTACTTATACCTTATTATATCCTTGTAACCTAGGTTTTGATGATTAACAAAATTTCAGAGTTGAATTCTTTAAGTAAGGCGTGAATGTCTTCTTGATTACTTTAAGAAATTGATTTGCATCAATAAGTAAGTACTTGCAACGTAAATTGATTTCTTATTTCTTTAGGATTGGGTCTTAAACTTATGATTTGGGGTTTGATCTAGCATGTTCTTAGAATAGAAAGATTAGGGTTTTGATTCAATAGGATTAGGGGGATTCAAGAATCTTGTTTTCTTAGGGTTTCCGTATCATCTTGGTATTAGAGCTTTGGCTTAATTCTATTGAGCTCATACGTATCTTTATTGTGTTTTTTATTTGTTTCTTTAAAAATGTGAATAGTACCCGTAAACAGTACTAAAAATAGCATTGTGAATAGTACCAGAAAGAGATGAACAGTGCCGTGAACAGTACCGGGAAAAATGTGAACAAAAGAAACTATGAACAGTACAAAAAAACTGTGAACAGTACTAAAAAAAGGAGCATAACAAAAAACCATTGAAAAACACGTTGAGTTGCCTATTGCCTTAGGCAGATTTGAAATTTGTTCTTTGAGCTCTTGGGTTTTTTTTTTAGTTTACAATATATTGAGTGACTTTCTTTGATTCTTTGTTTACTTTCTTGTTTGTGTCTTTCTTTGCTTCCATCACATTGAATTAGACAATCTTGCATTCATATTGTTCAATTATAAACAAAAATCATTATATACACATCTTTTCCAGTGCATTACTTTGCATCTAAAATTGTTCTTATTTCATTTCTTGTTAGGATTTACTTGTTCTTTCCAATTAATTTGTGTTGCTTGCTATTTGCTTAGTTTTGTTGAATTGGTTTCTGAAAAGTAACTTTAAAGACATCACTTGAGAAGTAATGTTGAACCGCAAATTTTTCTTAGAAGTTAGAACTATTATATGTGAAGTGTTGGCAGTTAAAAGCTGGAAATTGTAGTTGAAACATGTTCACTGAGTATGCTTTGATGTTTCAGCCATAACTTTTTCTCTAGTTATCAAAATGAGATTATTCTTGATTTGGATTAAACTAGAGAAATAAGGCTACAAATTGTATAATGAAATTGAGTTCTAATTCAGACTCTAAGAGTTTCAATTTTTGGATGGAAGTTGAGCACAGAATATTGTTTCCGTATAAGAATAGTTCGGAAATGTTTGGGATGTAACTTTCAGATTTTTGAACCAAATTGAATGATTTTGGTGTTATTAGAAAATTAAGACAATGAGGAGCATTTTTCTAGAAGGAAGTGTTATCAAATTCCTTCAATTTTTCCATGATCATTAGTTAAGAAGTTAGAAGTATAAGATGTTAGTTGTAAAGACAAAAGGAGGGCATAATGGGAAGGATAAGATAAATAAAGGGCAAAATGGGGAAAGACAATTAAATTGTGGTATCGAAATAAGAAAGAACAAGGCAAAAACATGGAGAGAAGAGAGAAGTCATGAGAGGCCAAAAGAAAGAAGAAAAAACGTGGAAGAAGGGAGGAGAAGAGGGAGAGTTCGTGAGAGTGTGTAAGAGAAGCTTGGAAGGAAGAAGAAAAAAGGAGAAATCATGCTTGACAAGGTAAGTTTATCTTTTCTTCTTGCTTTGTTAGAAAAGGAGTTAGAGAGAGAAAGGGGTTTTATATAAAGAGTGAAGGGTTTGTGTTAGAAGAAGAAGATTTGAGAGAACCCATTTGATTTTAGGGTTTCTAAGCTAGGTTTTGGTTTTCTAACCTAGATGGACTATAGGTAGGTTAAGGCTGAGCTTGATTTGTATTGATTTCATTTGTTGTGATTTTGAAGTTTTAGGGATTTTGTTGAATTGGAATTGAATGGGAAAATTGGTTTGTTTTAGGAAATCAATAAAATCCTACCCAAAAAGCAAGGAGAAGGACCAAATTGAGTTTGGATTTTCAAGAGTTATAAGGTGGGTAATTTATTTATAGTTATTGTGTAAATGGACAAAATGCCTTGCGTGTGTATTGTATGTTAAAATGACTTGCTTGAAATGTTGTGGTATGGAAATTGCATTATGATGTACGACATTGTGATAAAACAATTGAATTTTATGTATAATCATGTTATGCCATTGAATTGAGTCAGACAACTCTTATCTATTAGGTTAGGTTTACAATGAAGAGTCTTTTATGGTAGAACATGATAGATTTAAGTCATAGGCTTTTAGGATAAGAACTATATGATTGTATTATTCTTTTTCCATTAGGAAAATCTCTTGTCAAAACCCATCTAAATGACAATGATTATCTCATATCTTTTATTCATACCCACTTGCTCCTGGAACTTTAAGCTATATGATTAGTGGCATTATAATTTAAATTAGCAAAAGGAGCATGACCTTTTTATTGTATTTGTTAACAAGATATGACATCAAACATGATAACGTTAACAAATTAAACGTAAACTATCTAACCCCTTGCATTTCCTAGAAAATAGTTCTCATTGTTACTTGCTCATCACAATCAATTTCATAGAAAAATATACTCCATTGCAAGTTAGTAGTCCAATACACGTGGATTTTTGACAAAAGATGAGAAGAAATCAAGATCACTTTTTGTCTCATCCGTTAGAGTGGATAGGCAGAGAAGAATTGTCTTTCTTTTTGCGTTGATAGTTAGAAAATAATAGAGTATGCAAAGATTACTTTCTTATATTCATGTTTGTATCTCTTATAAAATTTCCCAAAATAGTTACTACATATTAATAACTTAGGAGGCTTTCAATTTTTCCAAATAACAATCTAAGTAGCAATGATTGTGTACAAGAAGATGCGCTAAACCAAATAAGAGATTGCCTTCTTGTTTTATGACCAGGAGGCGTAGTGATTATGCAATGATGGAAACTAAAGAATCGTCATTGAACTTAGTTGTTGTTCATTCCTAATGCCAATTAATCTAGAGATCCACTTGTCAGAAGAAGAAGACGAATGATGTTATCTTTCTATGGGGAAATGTGAGCATGGTTGTTGGAACCCAAATTGTTCTTGGAAATTAGAACTATATATATATGAAGTGTTAGAGGTTAAAAGTTGGAAAATGTTACATTGAGCATGCTTTGATGTTTTGGCCATAAATTTTTCTCTAGTTATCGAAATGAGATGATTCTAGATTTGAATTAAATTAGAAAGATAAGGCTATATTTTTTCTGAAGAAAGTGAATGTTAATTCAGCCTCTAAGATAAGGCTATATTTTGTCTGAAGAAAGTGAATGTTAAATTAGAAAGATAAGGCATAACTCCCTCATCCGACCTTCAATTGAGTCAATTCTTGGGCCAATAGCTTTATAAGATATGTATCTTTCTCTCCATAAAAATTTTGCATCATTTGGAGTTGAATTGAGAGAGTTTGCATTAGAGCAAGTGAGAGGTCGGTTGAGAGAGCATGTTTAGGGTGTGAGCCCTTTTAGGCTTTTTAAGCATATCTTGAGTTGTACAAATCCATTTGAGGTGATTCTAACTTCAAATTAAACAAGAGACTTAGAGATATGATTTATAACAAAAAGTCGAATTGATAATTTGATTTGAAGGTTTCCAAGTTCTGTTCGCAAACAGGAGAATTGAGTTCAAGCATAGTAACTGATTTGTGTGAATACGCCATGGCGCAACTTGTGACAAGTTTTTGGATGTTATGAGATAGTAAAGAATATGAATTATTAATGTTTTTAGGGTTCAATGATAGAACCTTTCGGGGTCATAGCCACATTTGAGGCGTCATGTTTTGCAATAGAGTTGGGTTCCAGAAGCGGGGTCCAACAGTTGTGGTATCAGAGCGTCGGAATTGAGATCTTACATGGGCGCATATGTATAAGTTACATGCAAGAGAGATTGTTAAGAGTTTAAGTTGATAGAAGTAGTTGGAAGAAGAGTGATTTGTCGGAAAGTAAGAACTTAAGGAAAGTTTGTTAATATGTACTAAAATTCATGATTGCAAATGAGGGTAAATTGAAGTAACCTTATAGGGTGCTTTGTGCATGTCTTATGATATGATATTGGAACGATTGTTGGGCTTCAGAAATAGGACCTAACATTTTGTGATCTCAAAGCTTAGGCTTTTGGGTTCCTAGGCTTAGAGTGCTTTGTGATATGAATTGTTATGTTCTTTGATTATTTGTTTGCATTGTGCTTTGATTGACATACATATCATGCATACATGTAGGAAATAAGATTAGAAGGAAACGTAAGTTAAATGTTAGTGTTTGCATTTAAGGAGTAAGCTGCCACCTCGTAAAAGAATACGAGGAGTTTTGCAAGGATCTGCTGCCCCTAATTTCTTACCTTTAGAAAAGGATTCTGATGAGTATAGAATCCTTGTAATTTCAATCGCATGATCCATATGTATGAATTTTTGTTAAGTGTCTGGATTATTAGAATCAATGAAAAGAATGCTGTCTTGTCAGAGTGTAAGACAAGGAAAGATGTGGCTATTTAGAAATAAGAAAATTTTGTGGTCCAATATGTTAAACATGAATTCAGTATTTGTGGTTATGTCAGTGAATCTGGTAACGGAATTTTGTTGTGGATTGTATTTGAATTGATGTATTTATACTTGAAATTGATATGGATGTGAGAATGTTTCCATGAATTGACTGAATTGGGAATAGAGGCAAAGGTAGAAACGACAAGATTTATGGTATACAAGCAAAGTAGAGTTGACAAGTGAACTCGGAATTTATGACCCAAGATAAGATTGTACTCTTGAATTGAGATCAAAAATTAGAGGGCTATATGTCTATGATTCTAAATTGATTAAGAATGTATGCATGGGAAAATGAATGAAACAAAGGATAGCGATATAGGTAGATATAGGTAGAAGTGCCCGAGGTCATGTCGACCCTTAAAATGAGTCCACATTTGATAATGTGATTATATTGGTGAACAATGTGATTTAATACATATGAGATTTATAGTTGGATATGGTATATGAGGTAATTTTTGATTCTTGTAGTTAAAATTATGAGATGAATTAGAATAATGTAATGGAAGTGTGGTGTAGGTGATTATGTTGAAAGGTAATTATGATGGAGCAGAAATTTTGAATAGTGGTATAATATTCGGAGGTTGCTTGGAATTCATTACGATTGATGTATCAGTAGCATAAGATATAAATTGGTGTCATGCCAAAATATAAGAGTAAATGAATATACCTTTTATTTCATTGAGTTTTATTCGAAAGGATATATTGGTCATGAAAAGTGTGATGGAGATTGACATTGTTGAAGTATCATGAGTAGTTGAAATTGATCATATTGAGGTATTAAGAATAATTAAAATAATCTTGATGATGATAGCAGTTGATCGATAAAGATTACATGAACAGTATTGATAACAGTAGTAAGAAATCATCTTTTGAAGAAGAATTTCATTGAATTAAGTTGAACAGATTAGAATTAAGAATGATCAATGAAATAGCAAAACAGAAATGAATATGAAATAAATTAAAAGTGACTATTGGAGTTTATCCCTAGTGGAGACTCAAGCAGAAGAGATAGAGTATGCACATAAGATAAAAATTAAATTTTGATGGATGTATTACCAAAGCAAGAAGTTAAGTCTACAAATAGTTGAAATATGCAGAGAAATCAGTATGAATGAACAGATAGTAGAATAAGTTAATGCAAAATTAGAGAAAATTGAATGAAGTGAGAAATTATTTGAGAAAGGTAAGTCAAGTGGAAGATTGAAAATGAGGTGAGATCATGTCACCTTATTGAGGAATTTCCTATTTAAGGAATTAGGAGAACAAATCATGGGCCTATGGAGCTTTGGAAATATTTATTCGAGTTATCAAACGTCCTAATAGTACTATGGTATTGAAGCAAAATCTGATGATCTACCGAATGTATTCGAAAAGTTGAGAAGAGCGGTTTGATTACTTGAGGAAGAATGTGTAAGTCAGATGAAAAATAAAAGTAAAGAGAAACTTGAGGAATCATAACACCGATATTAATTATATCGTTTAAATTCGGAGACTTCATAGTATATAATGATGCAGTATAAGAGATTAGGATAAATTCCAATGCAGTATGATAAAGTGATTTCGTATACATGGAGACAATTAAACTTTATGAGATGATCAATTGATGTATGAATTGGAAATTGCTACAATAGTGATCATTTTGAAAGTGGAGACATTATTTTTACATAACACATTTGGGATATATATAAATATACAGATCATTAAAGTTTTAAATAAATATTAAGTTGAAAGAATGGAATATGAGAATGAGACAGTAGATAGAATTATTTGAAGGATTATGATTGTGCAAATGAGCACAATATTGGTAAAGTAAATGTTGTATTTCATATATTAAGCAGAAATCCTGATAGCAGTGAAACATGAATTCAGGTATTGAGGATATTAAATTTAGTAAAATAAAGAGCATAGAATATGGAGTTGAATTTTGAGGCAAAACAAAGTACTAATTGCTATGGAATTGAAGATCAGTTTTATATGAAAGGATTAGTAAAGCCCAAATTGAGGATTCAGAAATTAAGAATCTTATTAAGTAATTGGAAATAGATTTGAATCCCGAGTTCAAATTGGAAAATGATGCTTTGTAATCGAAACGAGAGGTATGCATACCGATAAAGATGATTGAGTAAAGAATTTTTTTTGAGGAAGCACAAATGACAACATTGATGAGTTGAATTGTCAACAGTCTTGACTGTTGGATAGATCCTTAAAGCTTGTATTTTTAGACTTTATGGGAATCCGGGATCAATGTACAGTTTGATTGATTTTAAGCATAACAATCGTTATCGCAGTGATGTCATTAGAATATTGTATGGAGCATTAGACAACCAAAAGAGCCATCCATCCTTTTATTTGGATGAATAGGGCCAAAAATGGTTGAAGGCCAAAAAGTTGATTGGAGATGTTAATGATAAGTGAAATTGACCGTATTGAGAATCAAGTGACTCAAGGAAAAGATGAATGAATTAGAAGGGTTAAAACCAAAGGTATGGAATACAGTGTGATAGACATAAGAATTTAGTGTATGGACACTATAGAGACGTGAACATTGAATCAAATGATGAAATGTTTCTAAGAGTACCATGTTCCCAAGGTGTACTTAGATTGGGTGCAAGATGTCTCAGACCAATAATGTGTTATATGTGAGAATGCTAAGGAATATTGATATCGATATGATATTGATATTATCAATGCAAATAGTGGAAAATTGTGAATAATTTTGAAGCATATTGAGGAATTAGTAAAGAACGTGAATGGTTAAATGAACGATTGGAAGATAAAGTGAGTCTTTTTGACTATGATCTTTTGGGAGAACTTATTCAGTAAAAAGTTACTTGGGAGAGTGAGGAAAACATATGATAGCGTTACCTCCATCTGTTGATAACCAAGGTAAGAATTTCGAGGACGAAATTCTTTAAGGGGGGGGGGGGAAGAATTGTTGGACCCCAAATTGTTCTTGGAAGTTAGAATTATGTATATATGAAGTGTTAGAGGTTAAAAGTTGGAAAATGTTACATTGAGCATTCTTCGGTGTTTTGGCCATAAATTTTTCTCTAGTTATCGAAATGAGATGATTCTAGATTTGAATTAAACTAGAAAGATAAGGCTATATTTTGTCTGAAAAAAGTGAATGTTAATTCAGCCTCTAAGAGTTTCAATTTTTGGATGGAAATTGAGCATGAAATAGTGTTTCAATCTAAAGATGGGTTGGACAAAGGAGAAGAAGAGAACGAAATGGAGAAGAGGGAAAGAAGAAGAAGAAGAGGAGAGGAGGTGTCGTGGCTGCCAAAGGAGAAGAAGAGAACGAAATGGAGAAGAGGGAAAGAAGAAGAAGAAGAGAAGAAAATCCAAGGAAAAGTGAGTAATTTTCGTGGAAAAAGGAAGATTCAAGACTTTTAAGGTAAGCTTTCATCTTCTTCTTGCTTTAATGGAAGGAAGTGGGTTGTAGTGTTGTTGTGTTGAGAAACCCTAGAGAGAGAAAGTGTTGTGAGGAAGAAGAAGACGATGAAAGCCATAGGGTTTTTGGGTTTTCTAAACTAGGTTGAAGTTTTCTAACCTACATGAACCATGGATGGGTTAGATTGAGGCTTGATTAAAGTTAACCCCTTTTTGTGGTAATTAGGGTTTTTGGGGGAAATTCAATGAAATTGAAATTGATGAGAGTTGTGGATTGTGTTTAGGAAATCAAGAGGCTATCCAAGGGCAAGAGGAAGGAAGCCATTGATTTTGGAATTTTGCAAGTATAAGGTGGGTAATTTATTTATGGTTGTTGTGCAATATGAGCAAAGATGCATTGTGTATGGAATGTGTGTTAAATGAC
>JAOQMK010015401.1:0-17483 GCA_027564415.1 Erythroxylum macrophyllum
TATCAGTTCATAAAATATTATAATCAAGATCATAATAAGCTTAAAAAATCATTAAAAATCATGAATCCCTTCCCCATACTTAAAGTTGTACATTATTGGTCGGGTTATCGATGCCCCTAAAATAATTACAATTCTTTAAACTTTTTGTAGTAGTCGTGAAACCAAGTCGAATCCCGAGAGAACTAAACACTAGTTTCTTAATTTCAAGCAATAAAATAGAAGGGGGGGGGGGGTTGATTGAGAAACTGATCAACTAAAATTAACACGAAATCAAATTAAATCAACTAAATTTAAAAATAAGAAAGTCAAGATTACCAAACTCTGATTCAAAGAAAAGATCTCATCTAATTGTAACATTGATCATTAGTTCAAAAATAATATTTTCACAATTCAAGCAGTTAGTTCGAAACATATTAGGATAGCCGTAATAATTTTCAAATTTTCCTAAATTAAATAATTCAACCTAACATCCAAACCAAAACTTGCCATCTATTGACTGGCTGTGATAGCATTCCATATCAAATCAGTGATAGCAATAAGTTCCGTGAAAAAAACTAAACCCTAAATTAAATAATCAAGATAACCACAACTATTCAATTTAGGTTTTTTGTTTATCATAACTTAAATATGGAAATTCATAAATAACCTATTTGCTTCTTGCACCATTCCTTCATGAAAATTACGGATCATTGAATTCCTGGATAGTGATAGAATAATCAATATTAAATTAATTTGACAGATTAATCGAATATTAATCATTCATGAAATATGAGAACTCATAACAAGAAATACTTGAATTAAAACGTGAATAAAACTTTAAAACACAAAACCTCCCAAATTTGCAACTAGAATCTTGAATCTCCTTGAATCAGAACGATTGAGTTTAGCCACATATGGCTTTTGCTCTAATAACAAAAATAGAAGAAAGACAAAGAATTGCTAAAAACGTAAGAAGGGAGAACCTCCTTCTATTGTGAGGAACACCCCTTTTATAGGGTTTTCTAATCTAATCTTAATCTAACTCTAACTTGTAAAGATGTCTATCTAAAACGAATTCAAATTCCTACATGATAGGGATAAGAAGAAGTTTCCTAGTTAAACTCTAACTTTTCAAGTGATCAACCTTATCTACCGCAGCAATCTCTTCAGTTTATCCTAAATTTGTGATCATCATGAATAGAGTCCCAATTTAATGCAGTCTCCACGTTTCATCTCCTAAAAAAACAAACATTAATTTCCATATTTAAGCATCAAAATAAATCCAAAATAAAGGAGGTAATATCAAATACTATAGCAAGATGAGATCTTATCAATTGTTCCCAATGTACACAATATAAGTATATATAATAAATGAGAAGGGTTAGTGTTGCTTTCCTGATTATGAAAATTTTTCTAATTTATGATCTATCTAAATTTAAGATTATAACCTTGCAAAATATAAGGAAAAAGGGATAAAAAGAAACAAAAGAAATAGAAATAACAAATAACATAAAATAATAAAGAAATAAAACCATCATTAATTGTAAGGTTAACAAAACAATTAACAGAAATAAAATTTAAAACAAAAAAAGAAAAAGAAAAAGAAAGAATATATAAAACTAAGCATCCTCTACATCGTGTGATCATGGCTAATCCGACGAAGAAGGGTTCTCATAATGATGATCCTGGCTAGGTGAAAAGCTGCAGAGGAGGTGCCCTCGCCAGATGATGGGGTTGGAGATCAATGCCTAGTCGGCTAGCCATTAAGAGCATAAACTCTCCCATCCCTCCAATTATAGATAGTAGCTCACTCATCTATTCCATAAGGTCCACCTGTTGTTAGCTGGTCCCAGTCTTTCAGTGCAATCCCATCAGTTTGAGATGACGGTGACTGTGGCTGTAATGACTAGTCTACTGTAGGCTGGTCTACTTTGTCTCCTTCCTTTGGTGTTAATTCGTTAGGCTCCCTAATTTCTATACAAGTATCCTGTGGGCCCCTAACATCAACAAACCATGTGTATATATTGCATTACTGTCAAGTGGAGCACTACCATAGTCATCATCTCCTGCATCGGTGTTAGCCAATCAAATACCCCCATTCTTCGTCCTAGCTTGGTCATGTAAAGTCCAACATATATCATGCCGACTTTTTAATCCTCACTTTGACACCAGATAAATTGGACAAGTGCATGTCCCAGGTAGATAGGCATCTGCTCACTCATGCTCTAGAGGTAAAAAACATCCATGTTCCTGACAACTTGCTAACTATCTCCTCGAATGCTCAAGGTATGGCTTAAGATACCATGAATGTATCTGAATGTTGGATGACGTAGGGTTGAGGCCTTGGACTTGCTTGGATCATAGTCATCTTCAGTTCTGATTCAACTTCAAACATGTCGCAAAGACAACCTGTACAGAAGATCTATCTATAATGCTTGGTACTTTGGTGTCCCAATGTACTCCCGATTGTACAGACCCACGATGATGGAGAACTCGGTATAATTCATCTGATGCATCTCCCCCTTTATCCGAAATTGGATTGTATTGGGGTAATCCCCGTCATAACATCCCTTCTCCATGGAGAATGTGGATAGGACCTCTAAATTGAGCTCTCTATAAGATGGTTCCATGATTTCAAAGAATTGGGACCATGCTCCTACATCTACTAACTCTATAACCTCTTGGGCCAAGCTAACCTGCTCCAAAGCATCCCAATCGATGTACCAACTAGCTCCAAACTTCTTATCTTTCAATCTTTTATATTGTTCTTCCTAAGCCCCAATATTGAAGAAAAGCATCCATGGCCTCTTTAGGGACTAGACTGTCGTAGAAGATTCGCCTCGATGTCTCTTTCTTGGAGTTGCTTTATGATGTTGTGATTGTGTCATTTTTGTCTGTGACTTTACACAAGGGTGGGAAATTTGATGTTTGAATCACAAAAGAAAGCTTTTTTTCACACTTAATTTTGATCATGCTCATTACTCATTAATTGTGAAAACAAATTATTTACAAAATTAAATAAATAAATAAATAAATAAAGTGTATGTCAATGTCAATGTACCCTAGTGCATAAGGTTCCCTGCTTTACAAGGGTCGGGGGAGGGTCATTTAAGTACACAGACTTCCCTTTGTAATTTTTACAAAGAAACTGTTTCCGGTATTCAAACCTGTGACCTTATGGTCTTAAAGGAGCAACTTTTACTAGTTGCTTTAAGGCTCTCCTTCAAATAAAGAATTAAATAAAGAAATAAATAATTAAACAAATTTAATTAGGAAATCACTTAACAAACTAATTAATCTTAATATTAAAAATTAGAAATTATGCAATTATGCAATTAATGAATTAACTAACTTAATTATTAATTTATAATTCTAACCTTAAAATTGAAATTAAAATTCCTAAATTACCAATTACATAAAATTAATGCAATTAAACACTAAACTCATGTAGTTAAACACAAACTCAATCTTAATTAACACCGAAAATAACTAATTAAACTAATTAAACATAAAAGTTATCGCAATTAAACCCATAGTGAACAAAAATCACAATGTCGATGCAAATTAGGTTGAATTGTCACCCAAATTTCTTGCAATTTGTCAAATTAAATCTTTTAAAAAAGTCTGTGAATAACACAAAACACCCAATGAATCATGCATAAATAAGTTAAAGCAAGAAGAAAGCTTACTTAGTTATTACTAATTTGACTAAAAAACGCAAAAATTGGGTTGGGGGAGAAGAGGGGAAATGACGAGAGAGAGTGGGAGAAGAGAGAAAATAGGAAAATGAAAGAAATAGGGAATTTTAACGAGTATTGCGAAAGTACATGGTCTGACACAACCATGTATCAAACTATGTATTTCATTGAGTTACAGCATTTTGCAAAGTTACACAATTTGGCACACAGGCATGTATCAAAACATTTAACTCTCTAATAATATGTGCAACTTTAAAAATTGATGCCCAAACATGAAAATTTTGCACTTTAGCATTATAACCCATAGCACATATTCCCCTAATGTCATAATTATGCACAATTTTCCCTAAGATGCTTAATTTTGTTATCCTAAAACACTTCAAAAAAATTTAATTAATCAAAACCTAATATAAAACGAAAGCTAAAATAAATAATATTGGAATTTAAAAAAACTAAAACAAACTCATGAGTTGCCTCCTATGCAATGCTTCTTTACCATCACTAGCTCAACGTATTTTCTCCACTCGAGGTGGCTCCAATAGAATGTGTGGTTGTAGCTTACCATAGCTTCAATAACATGTAGGTGGGCTACCTATTGACGCTTTCCACGACATTTCTTCTTTGGTTTATTCTATAGAATTTGTAACTTTCCAATGGATCTTTACATGTAAAGTCCTGCAGAACATATTGACAAGACTTGTCAACTTCAATAACATCTAGAAATTGAAATGAATTGTTTTAAACATCAAAATCATCCCCTACTCTCAAAGTTAACTTGCTTCCATCAATATTTAAGACTGAATTGGTAGTTGCCAAGAATGGTCACCTGAGGATTAAGGATACTTCCAAATCTTCCTATATGTCCAATATGATAAAGTCAGTTAGGAATGTGAACTTATCAACCGTAACAGGTACATCCTATATGATTGCCTTAGGAGGCTTTAATGATTTATCAGCCATTTGAAGGCATATCATAGTTGGTTCAAGTTCTCCTATTCTCGTTTTCTCTAATAAGGTGTAAGGCATCATATTTATGCCATCTCCTAAGTTGGCCATAACACACCTTTAAACTACTAATAGTACAAGGAATATAAAAATTCCCTAGGTCATTTTGCTTTTCTGGTAGTTAATCTTTTTGTTAGAGCTCTCCTTACTCAACACTTTAGTCTCTAACTTCTTTGAGTCTTCCTGTTTAATGTGGTCTCTTGAAATGATTCTTTGATCTTTACGAAAGAGGTTCAACAAGGGAAAGTTCCTTCTTCAATTCTTCTAGAAGATCAAGGATATTATCTAACACTATATCCAATGATTTTCTCTTTACTCTGATAGGGTATGGAAGTGCAGGTTGATACTCCTTGACTCTCTTTAGATAAAAGCTACAATCAGCTTTCAAGTAGCTCTTAGTAGTCACTTCCTTCTCTTCTTCTTTTTAGAGCTTCTTTTCATTGGTATATGTGATTGCCATTATCCTTTCCTTTGGATTTTTTTAGTTGTGCTCAGTAAACTCCCTTTCGGTCTCTCCACCATTGACTTTGCAAATTGGTCCACTTTAATTTCCAAGTTTCATATGGATGCATCTATTTGCTAATGTTTTGTCCTTGATTATTGAATGAATTCCATTATTAGCTCATCCATACTAGGTTTCCTTGGTTGTGATGCTTGTGGTTGGAATCCCAAAGGAGGGTTACTTCTTTGTTGTCCTTGATTACCCTATGAAAAGTTGGGATGGTTCCTCCATCTAGGGTTATAGGTTTTACTATAAGCATTGTTTTGGGGTCTCGGAGCATTCCCCAAGTAATGTATGCGTTTAGGTTGAGTTGATTCACATTCCTGTCCTTGATGGTCTAACCCCTAAGCTTCACACTACAACACCCTTCCTTGTGGAGCTATAGTTAATCTATCTATCTCTTACTTAGGGCCTCCACTTGACTCACCAATTGCTCCACCACATCTACTTTATAAACTCCCATTGGCTTAGTAGTTCATGCTCTAGCCAAGCACCACTGATAGTTGTTCATGGCCATGTATTCAATCAAATCTTAGGTTGCTTCAGGTGTTTTTTTGTTCAACGTCCCTTTAGTTGCTGCATATATCGATTGCCTCGTACTTTAACTTATCCCATTATAGAAAGTTTGGATTTGCATCCACAGTGGTTGTTCGTGGTGAGGGCATCATTTGAGCATCTCCTTAAATCTCTCTCATGTGTCATAAAGTGAACTCACCTTCATTTTGGGAGTATAATTAACGAGATGTCATTCTTTAGCTTCGTAGTCTTTATAAGGGGAAAGTAATTCAGTAAAAAAAGTTATGCCACTTGATCTGATATAATAAATGACAAACATGGCATAAAGTTTAGCCACAGTTTAGCCTTTCCTCTCAGAGAGAAAGGAAACAAGCACAGTCTAATTATGTCATTGTTTGCTCCATTAATCTTAAATGTATCGTAGATCTCTAAAAATTTAGAGGTATGCATGTTTGGGTCTTCGTCTCAGAGTTTGTCAAACTAGATTGAATTCTACACCATCTGGATGATGCTTAACTTGATCTCAATATTATTCACTTAAACAGTCGGTATTACCATGCTAGATTTTGCACCAGTTAGGTCTGGCCTAGCGTAGTCAAACATCATATGTGGTTAGTCTCTCATGTTGTTAGATTCTTTGACCTTCCAAACCTTCTATCTAACGATTTAGTTCAAACTGTCTCAGATTAGTCCTACGAAGATTCCTAAATGTTGTTCTCTATTTTAGGATCTCCTTCTATTAAGCACTCAGATGTACTCTGAGTCATAAACTAACCAGGAGTTTAATTCTAAACTAAATAAATTAAACAAATACAATAATGTAAAATAAAAATAAGAAAAAGGAAATAAAAGAAAACAAAGTAATGACTATATTTTCCTAATACCACCGTCCCTATCAATGATGTCAAAAAATTGATTGAAAATTTTCTAAGTGTCAATTATGAAATAACTGTAAGTGCACGGTATAGCTATAGTTAGTATCGACAAGTACAGGTCGATCCCACAAAGATGATGAATACTGGCAGTTACTATTATCCTATTATTTAGTCTATAAGTTTCATTTAGGATTTTAATTATCTATGTACCTGGACTTGGAATGGGTGAACAACTTGCAATCTATCTCTACAAATGTAATTCCCATAATTAAGTTGTTACCTTTTTTATATCCAATAAGAGTTATTCTTGGATAATTATATTTTCATCAATTAAAATTTAGAATTATTGTTCTCTATGGGCAATATGTTTGCATATACTCCTATTGAAGAGAACAACTATAGTTCTACTAACCTTCTTACCGATATGATAAATTCACAATCATCCAAAAAATAAACTATTTGAATTCATCAGAAAAGTGAATCTTTCAATGTCTCGTAGCCTTTTAACTATTGATTGAACTTTTTCTAAGTGTCAATTATGAAATAATCATAAGTGCATAGCGTAACTGTTGCCAGTACCAAAAAGGATAGGTCGATCGTACCAAGAGATGAATATTAGTAGTTATCGTTATCCTATTATCTAGCCTACGAGTTTGATTTAGGATTTCAATTAAAGAAAAGAAAACTTAAGCAAATAAAATAAAACAGGCAGCAAGATTGAATAGAGAATTAAGAAATTATTTAGAAACTATCAACATCAAAACTTAGTGTTTAGGTTTCAAATCTCCCTAAATACCCTTAATTGATTGATCTTTTGTTAAGTAATTGCGTAATTGATTTATTAGACCATGGAGATTCCTATGGTATGATAATTGCTCACTCTGAGTCTAATAATAACTAATTTTAAAGTCATCAATTGAATTACTCGAGTTAAAGTTTTATAGAATTGTTTTACTGATTTGTGAATTCTGCTATTAGGTTTGAACCTAATCTAGAGGATTTATATCATCCTAATTCTAGGGCTGTAATAAACTCCTTCCAATTATAGTAGATCTATTCACACACAGGATTTCTCAATCTCTATGTTATGAAATTGGATTATGCATTAATATTCTAGGTCTATTAGAACATATATTAAACACGTAATTTAATTAAAATATATAAATCCAAAGAATTGCATTAATTAAAGTTTCAAGACATGTTATTGTAAAAAAAACTAGGGTTCATCTAACTTTGGCACTAAAAGAATTTAGTTACACATTATAGAACATAAAATCAAATATAAACAGAAGGAAAAACAGGCTAAAAACAATAGGTTCATAATTCTAAATCTCCCTGATTATCTTCTATCGAATACTCCTTCTAAAGGATCTCAACTTCTACAATCACGTCCTAATGTCTGCTCTCCTGTTTTGCCTCCAAACACTTCCTTTTATAGTAAATTTTGTGGTTGTAGGTGATACACGGTTTGATACACAACCATATATTACACTGTGTATAACCCAAAATACCCAGAATTCGTGATTCTGCACTGCTTGAGAGAAGTACACGGGTTGATGGAAACCCCTATATCCCTTCTATGCTTCCAATCTTTGTTTTATGTCATGTTTTCATTAGAATTATTTTCCTTTAAGTTCATGAAGGCAATTATAACCAATAAACACAATTGGAGCAAATTAAGTACCAAATATATAACAAAAGTATAAAATATCAAGAAAATATACATCAAATATGGTGTATAAATATGATCAAATATTCATCTATCAACTATACATCAAATTTATCGAAAAAGACACTAGTTCCAATTGGATGTACTGTCATGAGATTTGAAAATTTCAAATTTCACCTTACTCCCACTATTTATCTTAAGAATCATTCTCCTATAAGTATGCATTGAAACAAACAATTTGTTTAATAGGTCTGCAAGATTATATCCAATATTTTTTATATTTCATAACCTTTTATTACCCAATTTAGTTCTAAAACTTAATGAATAATACATGCTTCAGCTAAACATCACATCCTTAAATCATTAACTTTGACTCTCTCAAAGTTTTAGCATTCTATATCTGATATGAAATATTGCTAATTGATTCAATTGGAACCATTCAAAGTAAGTCATTGTAATAGGCATAGTTATTGAAAAACTAATATTGCATCATGTAATATCTCATATTGTATTTTCCTCTTTATATATATTCATAATCTTATGAATTTAATTATGAAGGTATTTACCAGAGAATCTCATTCCCTATAGATAATCAAAAATTTAAAACTTACCACAATGATCTCATCAAAGTACTTCAACATTCTCAATGCTAAATTTCTACTTAGATTTAAACAATTTGAACTTTTCAAAATTTTAAACATGATTTCATTTAATATATATGACTATAACAGATAAAGTCACTAGTAATCTAATCAAATTTAAGTATGATCCTTTTATGAATTGTTATTCCATCCAATACATCACATGTATAGAAGTTATCAATTCATTACCATCATCCTTTCACCAAAGATTGATTTGGTAATTCTTCAACTTGACAAGTTTCATACAATTCATAATCAAAAGGATACATATATCCCTGTATGAAAGTTTATGATTCTCATTATGCTGATTTAACCAAAATGATATAAAAGGATAATCTCAGTTATCTAGCTCTATATTCTTGTCACTTATGTTAAACTTAAGTCTCCTTTGATCAAACAAAAACAAACTATTTGTATAAAATTGGATCAACTACTTTTACTCAACATTATGTTTCTTATCATACATTGAACATTATAATAATATTGAATCTAAATTCAATATCATATACTCAAATGCATGAACTAGAAATACATATGATCTCTATCATATCTCATATAGGTAAGAAAAAGTCATACAATCATTTTTCTTCTTATGAAAACTATTATCATATTATAGAAAATGCCTTTAAGCTCTCCTCTATGCAACCTCTGGCATCTTGCCATCATGGTGTTGACTTATATCTTACATGTTATTATCAAAGTTTATGAGACATTATTCAACTGATACATGTCATTAGGCGTATAAAATCAATGGATATAGAGATGGGTTTTCACTTATCTCTTCTATTTTGAATGGATTTGGTGTAGAAAGCATCAGGTTTTGTTGGGATTTCTGTTGCATTGCACGTTTTGCTCCTCTCTATGTTTTCTTATTTGTGTTGCGTGTTTCTGTCCAACTTTATTTTATCTTCTACTTTTGCTGCTACTTTTCATTTTCCTGTCTCTATTATGTTCTCCTTTTGGTGGTGAGTTTTGTTTATAGCATGTTGTGTTTTGGCTATTCTTGGCTGGTGATGTTTTTGGAAATGTTGCTGCTGTGTTATGTTGGGTTATATGTTGTTTTACTATTTTCCTCTCCTAGTTGTGCATTGCCGTTTCTCTCTTCCCAGCTGCTAACGCATTCTCCTTGGCTACTTGTGTTTTATTTTTTTATTGTGTTGTTTTGCATTTTGCTTCCTTGGCTATGTCATATGCTACATTTCTCAACTGCTGCTTATTTTTGCTACTGTGTCATTTTATGCTTTTGTGTTTTAGAATTATGGTTGTTACTTTTTTGCTTTGTTTTTGGATTTTCTTCTGGATTTCTTTACTTAAGTCCATAAAACCTGCACCCTTTTTTGAAATAAAATATAAAACTATACGAATTAAGTTAATAATAGTAAAATGTAGCAATTAATTTGCCTAAATGTGCTATGTAAATAATTTAAAACAATATAAAATATGGGTGTAAAATATGTTACAATTTCTACTTATCAAATTCCCTCACGTTTAGCTTTTAGTCGTCCTCGATCAAAACAACAATATAATGCAAAATATGAAACTAGTTTACCACCCTGCCTTATATAGAAGAAATTAGATTAAGAAAAACTAAACAATTAATTAACAAGTTATTTACAAGAATCATAATGTCTTAGCATATTCGTAATCAGATTAATCATCAACATAACATCTTTAAAATTTCAACTTTAACCTCATACTTTACAGACATTTACACCTCATCTTAATAAAGTTTGTCTATAAACAACATCAGTATATTAATTCTACATATAAAGCATCTCGCTTTGACTTGATTTTCTTTTTTCAACTAACTCCTAACTCAATTGACATATTACCCCTTTGTGTTTGGTTCATCTTCTCACTTTACTTATGATCTCAAAGGAGTACTTGGTCCCTTGTCCTTACGTATTTCTCCAGTAACCATTTTTGGTCTCAAAGGGGCATTTAATTATTAACAATAACATTTTCAAGGAAATTAAAATTTCAAGGTCACGACAAGCACTTCTGTAGTAATCAAAAGTAAATGAAAATCACCAAGGTTACTAGACATAGTTATTAGGAGTCTAACCTTAATGCCATGTATGTAAAATTAGAAGAAGACTTCCAATTGCTTATAAGCTAAATTTATCAAATGAGGATTAATTCTCTTAAGTATGAACCTAAAATTAAACAAAAGAGTTATAAAACTTGCTATGTTAAAGAAAATAACCTATGTAACTTGCTAATCCTTCAAACATAATGTTAAAATTTGTTGCTCATTTTTAGAGGTATTGTGGTAATAAAAATTAAATGCGTGATGTAAAACAAAACATGTCAAAACCAACTAGCCTAAGCAAATAATCCAATTCCCTAGATAAACTTTTTTTCACCGTATTTTTCAATTTTCAATTTTTGCACAAAAACTAGGTTAAGTCTTTATATTCTCCTCGCCCCCTAACACTTAAATTTTGCATTGTTCTTAATGTAACAAGTGCAAAAAAGGAATATCCAAGCAAAAAATAGATAAAATAGCAAAAAAAAATTTTGAGAAAATAAATGGCTATATAAATATATAAAAAAAGAGCTAAACATAAAGAAATTCAAATATGATTTTTGTCATCTTGTGTTGCCTCCTAAGTAGCGCCTTTGGTTTATATCATTGGCTCGATCTCCTCCTTCGCTAAACAGAAAGAAATTCAAATATGATTTTTTTTTGTTAAATCAGTAAGTAGAATTAATAAATAAGAATTGGAAGTTATGTACATGACAACATAGAGCCATAAGACTCAACTCCACCAAACAGAGAAGAAACCCTGGAGAAAGAAAACCCCAACAAACAACTATATAGATGGCAAACCATCACAACATAGCTGGAAAAGAACCTCCTAGAGAACCAGATGACCAATATGAATTGAACAAACAGAAGAAATCAAGGCAGTAATTACGGACACACAAGTGGAACACTAATATCTGTTGATCTCCATTTATTTTGCTGAAAGTGTTGAAGTAGATTGCTCCAAACTGCTGCCAAATGTCTAGGCGAATGGACCTGAAGGAATCTTGTCAAAGAAGGACTCTGCAATGGAAATAGATGCTGACTGAAGGATCCCGACCTGGCGTCACCGACAATGGTATTGTGGACCTGAAACAGTAAAGACATAGAAAAGAAAAGGGGAAAAGAGACTCTCCTACCTCACCTTCACTCCATGAATGCTCTGAGCTAATTCAAATATGATTTTTGTCATCTTGTGTTGCCTCCTAACTAGAGCCTTTGGTTTATATCATTGGCTCGATCTCCTTCTTCGCTGTCAAGGTTCCTCTAGAAAAATTTCTTCAAACATCATTACTTCAGCATAATCATAAAACAACTTCAAAAACAAAAGAATTGTTAGTTATGAGTCAATAATAAATAAACTAAACAAGTAAAACTTTCCCCGACAATGGTGCAAAATTTTGATATATGTCGTTAGACATATGAAATTAAATCCTTATTTACTTTCAATTTATTAATCAATTAATTAAGCAATGTAGTATATAAAAATAAGAGTCGATCTTATGAGGAAAGTTAATTTACTAATATAGTTTATTAATTACAATGCTTTTAAAAGAGACAATTACATCCTAATAATTTCGCTTATATGAAAGAAATTACATAATATAATATAAACATCATTAACATATAATAGATTTTTAACCACATAATTAAGATACAACATCAAAACTTATGAAAATAAACTTAGAATATATTCTTAGAACAAAAATAAAATCCAATTTTATAATACACGTTATTTTGAGGACAATATAAGTTATGTTTTTTTGAATTGAGAAGAGATTAAACATACATAACTAGGCACATATAAAGATTCCAATTATATTCACATATAAGATTAACCTCATCAACTAGGAAAAATTCAAAAACAATTATAATTATGGAAACCTATAAATTACGCTAAACTAATACGTAAATAAGAAATGGGGGTTGCGGTTTTTAAAATGAGTAAATTAAATCTAGAAATCAAAGAAATAAAACATAAATCTAACCTAATATTTATAAGTGAACAAACAAGTTTTAAATTTTAGTTTAATTATGCAATTTTGACATATTTAAGATAACCCAAGACATTTAATAAGTTAATTGTAGAAAACCAACAAGCTAGTTTCTAATTGTTCTTTTTTACTCTTAAAAATTAAACCAGCTCAACACGTTAAGCACTATGAAACACAACTGACAACCAAAATTTGACATGAACATTCCAGAAATTGTGTAAATGTTAAATCCACTCATTAATCAATTGAATTAAATAAAAAATAATATCCCAAATAATCAGAACAAGATAACTAAAATAGAATTAAAAAATTAATCATAAATTTATTATAGGAAATTAGAAACAAAGAGAGTAGGGTTTCCGAAAAATTCATTGAATTTTTTTGCCATCGCAGACCTCAAACCAACACTAAGGTCTAGAATTTCTCCTTCACCAATCACAAATCACAAACCAGCTTGATTCTTGTGGGCTTATGGCTCTGCAAACACTCTCGCACCTCCTTGCGCTAACTCCTTGCTTTAACCTCCCTTAGAAGGGTGGTAATCCACTCGAAAGATTCCTTTTTTGCATGAATGCTTGCTCATTATTTTCTCCTTCCTGACGCTTCTTTTTATAACCTCATGAAACAACTCTCAACAACGCACGTTGCTGAATTTCTGTTGATATACTCTTATCAAATCCATTTCAAATGGATCTGGAGATGGCTTTTCTCTTACCTCTTCTATTTTGAATGGATTTGGTGTATAAAGCGTCAGGTTTTGTTGGGATTTCTGCTGCATCACGTGTTTTACTCCTCTTCGCGTTTTCTTCTCTACGTTGCGTGTTTCTATCCAACTGCGTTTATCTTCTTCTTCTACTGCTGCATTTCATATTTCCTGTCTCTGCTACATTTCACTCCCTTTGGTGATGTGTTTTGCTTCTAGCGTGTTGTGTTTTGGCTGCTCTCGGCTGGTGACGTTTATGGTGACATTGCTATTGTGTTGCACTGGCTTGCATGTTGTTTTGCCGCTTTCCTCTCTTGGCTGTGCATTGTTGTTTCTCTCCTCCCAGTTGCTAGCTTGTTCTCCTTGGCTCCCTGTGTTTTATTATTTTGTTTGGTTCTGCGTTTTGCTTCCATGGTTGTGTAATTTTGCTGCATTTTCCAGCTGTTGCTTATTTATGCTATAGTGTCGCTATTTCTAAACCTTAATTTTAATTAAATTGATTTAACTGAGATTTAAATTGGTTTAAATTCCTAAAAAAGTAGAAAAGTGTTTGTTAAATGTTTGAAAATTATTTTCAAAGGATTATCTTTATTAGGAATATTTTCGAATTTAGTTTAAGTTTTCAAAGAGTTGAATTATTAAATTAAATTATTTATCATATCAATAATTAGAATCAAGCAAATATTTTAAAAGAATTCTTTCCTAATTTGATTATGTTAGAAATTATTAATATAATGAAACTATATTAGTTTTTATGAGACCTAAATTTCTAAAATTTCAAATATCTTAATTAAATATTAAGTATATATTAAGAACGTGATAATTTTCTTCTATTACTTAAGAATAAAACTAGAGTTTTGTTTATTATATGGCTTCTTAAATGAATCAAGGCCCATTTAACTCTAATATGTTTTTATATTGAATTAACGAGTTCTAATTAACTAAATTTATATGATTTGGATGAGTGACGTATGATCATATGAATATAGAGGCAAGGTTAGGAAAAGTATGAGTTATTAGCTAATGGATCTAGGAGTCATATAAGATGTGATTAATAAAGTTGTTGTCTATCTTTTTCAAATTGACTTGGTTTGTTTAGTGACTCAAGATTAACTTATTTTGAATGGGATCTTAGTCTACTAGGAAATGATTTGATAATTTCTCGATTTAAAAGAAAGGGTTATTATTTTGAACGAAATAGTGGGAGTAATCAAAAATTTATTAAAATACTTAGTTTATTTGATTTTGTAGTATAAACTAATACTTACTTTTTTAATCTTTCGATTGTCAAAAGAAGATCAGTATTAAGCTTTCGATTGTCAAAAGAAGATTAGTACCAACCTGTTGCTAAGAAGTGTCATGAATGCTAACAAGCTAACTAGACCCAAATTCTCAAACTAGTTTTGTAACTTAAGAATTGTTCTTAGGCAATCAAAGAAATTGTATGTTCTTGATACTCCATCTTCTTCATTCTTCAATTACCTGATTTCAAACACTCACAAACACATCAAACACCTTTTGAAACAAAATTAAGATATAATTCTTGCTCTAAAAAAACAAACACTTAGAATACATACAAACATTAAGAATAACATGATTCTAACCCTATGCACGTGATAATCATCTAAGCAATACTTAAAAACACACTAAATCACCTATAAAAATATAGTATAATTTACATCTATCAATATCCCCACATTTAAACCTTTGCTTGTCCTCAAGCAAAACTAAAAACATGAACAAATAAAAATACATAATTACATAAGCACAAAATCATGCAACAATACAATAATGGTATAATGGCATCAAATGTTATGAAATTAACTTAACCTCAAACACCAATGACTCAAAAATGTGCCAATATACTAACTTCTTCCTTTCATGTTTAAGTACTTTGATTTAAATATACATATCAGCCAAAATTTTAACACCCTATTCATACACCTATAGGCTTGTAAGAATGCAATTATTATTATTAATCAATAAAAAATGTAAACTATCACTAAGTAACCTTTCATGAAAATTCTTACTATTTTAAAAGATTAGTAGGTTTATTTATTATAACACCATTTTTTAAATAGCTTTTCTTTAACAATAACCTAGTCTTTTGAAGCAAAGACAAACACCTTGGCATGAATGTCCCCAGTGTCTCAACTAGGTCACATTTTTTATGTAGCTTGGTTGGAGCATCACTATAGTCTTTTGATACGAAGACAAACATTTTTGGTGAATGCCCCTGGTTGCTTAGCTATTTCACAACTACCAGCTCTATTCTTAACCCAATTTTCTTTAAAAAGGTCAACAAAATAGTTATTTTATTTGATACTTTTTCCTTTTTCTCTTTTTAATTTTTTTTATGTTGGCCTACCTCATTTCTTTTTAGTCAATCAATCTCATGAAAGGTATTAATGTTAGTTACCAAAGACACTTAGAACATAACATTCATAAGTTACTATGCCTTATAAAAATAAATGACCATTTTCAAAATAAGCCAATCTCATTCAATTCTTGCCATTGATACATTGACATAATGCACACATTATGTACAAAATATTCCCACTATGTCAACCTAATCAAAAACTAGCTCAGTTGTAAAATCAAACACAATTGATACAAATACAAAATTCATACGCATATGATATGTCCTCAATGTGAGAAAACAAAACAATATAAATAAAGATAAATAAATACAAAGTTAGAGCAAGAATACTTATGGGAATTGAGGCGGTGGTGGTGTGGCAATGAAATTGGAGACACTCCATGCCATAAAATTTTAGCAATCCAATTCCTTACAAAATAAACATAAAAAAGAAAAGTAACAAATTACCAACAAAATAAACTGAAAATAAAATAGTAAAAAATCCTAATTCTTGGGTTACCTTATATCGCTTGGTTAACGTCATTAGCTTGACGCATTCTTCCATGCTCAACCTAGATCTATAATAAGTGGTTTGTCACTACTCTTTTTGTCTAATTTCAGTTTAGTAGCTTGTATTCTTTAATGCCTTACTCATATTAAATTTCACTATTTCATCACCAATCCTAATGATAGGGTTGTCATCATGGATAACTACCAAAGCCCTTCTAGTGTTCAAAAATGGTACACCAAGAATTAGTAGATAGTTTCGATCCTCTTTAAATTCTAGCATGATGAAATCCACATAAATTATAATCGTGTCCACTTTTATACACACATCCTTCACTATGAAAAATGGTTTCTTTATTGATTAATCACCAATTGAATAAGCATAGAAGTTGGCTTCACATCGCATAGCCCCAATTTTTTGAAAATTGCTAGAGGCATAAGATTAATACTAATGCCTAAGTCATATAAGCATTTAGAAAACTTTAAATTACTAACTACATATGTAAAACTCCCTAGATCTTTCAAATGTGGGGGTATGCAGCTGGTAATTATATAGCTAAAACTTTCCGTCATAGAGACCGTTTGATTGTCAACCTAAGTATGCTTTCTTGATAATATATCTTTGACAAACTTTGCGTGCGTGGGTGTGCTCTTTAAAACTTCCACAAAGGGCAAGGTAATTTGCAATTTCTTTAGCTTTTCTATAAACTTTGCAAATTTTATATCCAATTTATTTTTTTGAAGTCTTTGTGGGAATCGTATTTTCGGTGAGTAAGGTGGAGGAAGAATACAGGGAGGGTCCTTGTTCTTTTCTTCATCCTTTTTATGCTTCTGTATGTCTTCTATAAGGTGGGGTTTAACTTTTTTCTCTAGTGGTTCTTTTAGCTCTTTCCTACTCCTAAGTGTGATAGCCTTAAATTGCTCTGTCGGTTTTACTCCCGTATTGCTTAGATGGCTTCCCACACTTTTTATAGATAATAAATTAGCAAATTGGCCCACTTAAACT
>JAOQMK010017255.1:0-17408 GCA_027564415.1 Erythroxylum macrophyllum
AATTAGCTTCCAACCTTGAATTCCTTCCACTTCTTTACTTCCTACCTTCACTAACCACTTCTACTAACACCATACAAGAGAGAGTTCTTCATGGTAAGTAAGGAACTTGAGTTCATGAAGAAGAGTTGGAGGAAAGATTGCTAAAGAGAAGAAAAATTCGATGGCTAGAAAAGGAGATATAGGTTTCGGATGGATGAAGACTAATAAGAAATCAAATACATGCTCTCCTTCTTTTCCTTAAAGAATTTAAAACCGATAAGAACAATTGAGTGTAGGACCATTAGCATTAAATGAAGGCATATGTTGGCAAAATATAATTGGTCAAAGGGGTAAAAGAAAAGTCAACTTAATACTATTTTAATCCTGCTCAAAAATTACCCCAATCAACACCAATGACCCTAATTTCAATCCCAAAATAATATACCCAATAGTACAGTGCCATTGGGTAGAAATTTTCGCTACCGAAAATTGACCGATTCGCCAATTGGCGATTTTTTTTCAGTCCGGGAATTTTCTCCGGAAAAATTCAGAAAAATTTCTAAAAATCCCTTAAAATGTAAAACAATTTATGGCGCACTCAGAATAATTTTTCAAACCTACTAACCACGTTAATCCCAATAGATTTGTCTTAGGCACGCAAACCGGAAATGTCATGTATGCATGTACAGTAATTTCATGTGCACAATTTCTACTGTGTACCAATCCTATGATGCATGAGCAATCCTATAAAATCCCAATCTATCCTATCCTATGCTAAATTACTATTCTACCCTTCCAATTGAGGGTGGGATGTTACAATATCGCCGTCTTTATGTTGATTGCATCTCCTGACAATGTTTTCTTTAGTTGTATGAGAGTCTTGCTACTCTCCATTTGTCGTATTCCTTTTTAATCCTTCAATAAATTTATTAATTTTTCACAAAAAAGCTTGGTCAGTGGTCTCATGCAAGGCTTCCTATTTGTGGGTATTGTTAGCTAGTAAAGATGAAGGTAAGCCTAGTTTTGCTTTTATTGGCACACATGTTATGGAAGTACGAAGCTTTCCACATTTTTTGCTAATATGAAAAATGATCAAGAAGAAATGACATTTCAGTCACTTTTTTATTTGTACTGAATTCAACAATTCAATGATATAGAGCATATAATACAAACCAATTATATGAAATAAGAGTTTTAATTTTAAAAAAATAAAAAATTAAACTAATAAAAATAAAAGTGATCTTTTATCAAGGCTAAACATAAGACGTACATATGCAATGGTTCGATTCTTGCATGATTGGTACTGTTGGATATTTTTGACATTTCTCATAAAGTTGGACAATATTTAATTAATTTTTTAGTTTTTCAATAATTTATAGGTTAAGTTACGTAATTTGATCTGAATAAAGATAATAAAGTGACCTAATAAATGATCTAAGTCAATGAGTCAAAGGCTAGGAGAAAAATAGGTCCCGATTAGTGAGTACCGGATCCATATCAGGCCTGTGATGGGAAAACTCATTATGAAAGCTATAAATAAAAATTAAGGTCTCCTGTAGTTGCTCATGTCATTCATAAGCATAAGGATTTTCTGACCAGTTAAGAGAGCATATGTTTTGAGAAAATTGTAGAAAGACATGACTGCGTCCTAGTAAGTAGTTCCTGTGAAGACGACGATTTATTTGCGCTCATTTCAGCTTCGAAAAGCTTGTTTGAAGTTATGGAACTAAAATCAGGTATTTTTTGCATTTCTTCGTTTATTGACCTTTCATGTTCGATCCAAGATACGTAATTAAGGTCCCGTTATGTATTACATGTGGTATCAAAGAGGTGACATGATCGAGTGGTTAAAAACTTAGATTTTTCAGTTTTTCTCCATAAGGTTCTCAGAGAGTTAACTTCTGTTTTTCGATTTTTTCTTGCTTGTTATTATATAAAATTGGTATAAATGTGTTTAGCTTTGAGAAACGAGGTGAAAACGAGCCTAGGAGTGTAAAAAACAGACTTGAATCTTGCCAAAAATTGCCTTGTTCTGACAAGTTATTGTCGGTCGCATGTGGTACATGCGCCCGATTGGTGAATAGAGGCACTGGCGCATGACGTGTCTGGCTCGTGTGTCACACATGTCAGTGTCCCGGTGCATCTGTCGTTGGCAAGTGTCCAACACGCCCTACTCGTATAGACGCGTGGTTGGCGCCAGCCGACACTTGCCAACGTCAGACGCGCGGGGACACTGACGTGTGTGACACACGAGTCAGACACGTCGCGCACCAGTGCCACTACTCACCATGTTAGTCGTACAGAAATTTAAAATACCAAAATTTTCAAATTTCTCATAAGGTTGCCCCGAAGTGTTTTGGGTTAGTTTCCAGGTTTGAGAAATTTATAAAATGAGTTTTTCCATTTTTTGGATTTATTACATTAGTAATAAATTAAAGTTTAACCCTAGAAAAGGAATGAAGGCGTTCTGAAGCTGATTTTGAGTGAATTTTCATACTTTAGACATCGTATGAGAGAGATATTTCAAGTTTTGGTGTCTAGGGTCTCATGTTCAGTGTTTGGGATCATATGATAGTCATTTGGAAAAGGTCTTAGAAGATGTTATAAATTGAGTGAATTTTCAAACAACGAACTTGCCATGAGGGAGATACATAAGGTTCTTGTGTTTTGGATGGTCGGTTTAGTGCTTGATGATGCAAGATAGTCGCTCTAATGAGATTTTTTCGCTATGAAAGTCTCAAATAAAGTTTTCAGAGAATGTCTTTAGCACAAGTGTGTGAGAATAAGATTGTGCATTCGGGTTTTGCATTTATTGATGTTACATTGTCACATACCATATGCCCATAAAGAATGTGAAGAAAACATAAAGATGTATCCCTTGTATTTGTGGACTTTTTGAGAGCTAATGAGAATGTAGTCACCAAAATGGTCTTTCAAGTCCGTATTTTGAATTGTTTTGCTTGCATGTTGGTGGATGTCTCTGGTCTTATGTTGGCCCAAAGGTTTTGGCCTTACATAAGATTTTGAGATGTGTATAAAGACATTAGATGGAGGCAAGTTGTTGCTCAAGTGATCTATTCACCCAAAGGTGGTAGTGTCATGAGAGTGGATGGTTTGCACTCTGATCGCTTTTATGTGAAGGTCTAACTGCATATATTATGTATTCAGCCCAAAGGTGTTTTATAATATGTGTGATCGGATTCTCGGTACAGATAATATTTAATGGCTTTGAATACCACTATTATCTTACATTTGTGTTGATCTTTCAATTGTCATTTTGAAGTCACCTTTCCTGTCAAAAAAATCAATGTCACCATTGAGACCCTGACCGGTTTCAATACGAAGAAATGGACAGAGGATGTATTGAATGCTATGGATATCTGAAACTGATATGGCCATTCGAACAGACAGGCCATCTCTACCTACATCTATGAGCTTGAAAGCTCATAAAGCAACCTATAAGCCTGGAATCGGTCTAACAAATTATGTTTAAAGACCATTAAGAGATCCATACTTGTCCATCTACTTAATGGACTTCCGAACACAGACAAAGTGAAGGAGTTTCTTGGTAATGTCTCCTAAAGGTACACAGTCTCATCTAATGTTGAGATAAGTGCCTTGATGAAAGAATTATTCTCCACGAGGTATACGAGAGAAGGGGGAGTAATGGAGTACATATAAAGAATGATCCATCTTCATAGTAGAATGAAGATGCTGAATACTCTGGTAATGATGTCGCTTGCAACCAAATTAATACCAAATCTAATAATGAGATATGTAGTTAGTGAAGAGTTGAGATTGTTCTCATGAGGAATCTATTGGTAAATGTTTCACAAGTTGAAAACTAAAACAATTTAGGGGGGGAAGGGTTGAATTAACGTGATTTTTAGAAATTAAAAACGACAAAAAATGGAAATAAACAAAAATAATCAAATTTAGAAAATTAATAAATGAACCTTAGTTTTGGGTCACCCACATTATCAAACTAATATGGATCATCGATATAAAATTAAGGTCATTAACCAATACTCATTGATTGGTGTTCTCTCTTAGGATTAAATGAATAAAAACATGTATTCTAATCACTCTTATTAACCAACAACTTAGATACGATCTTAAGTTTGATTAATTAATAGCTTTAAGAACCAAGAGAACCAGTGAGCAAGACAATACACATATGATATGTATTTAATCTAGATAATTATCTTTCTTATAATTTCCAATCCTATCGTAAAGATGGTAATCCTAATTGCCACTTTGGATTAGAAAAACTGAACATCAATCCTACTAATATGGTTGTAAATTAAATCAATGAATTCCTAGTTGCGCACCCTAGAAATCAATCAATTCAATCATAAAAAGCAGTACGGAAGACACTTAATATTCATCAATGAAATAAAATTTATTAAGAAAATCTCACACATATTAGATGATAACGTGGTTCCCTTCAACCAAGAAGAAAGATTTAGCTACTCATAACAGAGGTAAAACTAACAGAAAAGTAGCTAGACATATTGTCTCCATCTCTACAATTTTTCCAGAAAAATCCGAAAACTTGTAAAACCAAAAAAAGAAAATGTAAAAGATGATGTGCCTAGAAGGGTTCTTCTCTTCCCTCTTATCGTTATCTTTATCAGATACAATTCCCACATAATCAAGCAGCAGATCCCCACATAAAAGACAACAACTTGATTCCAAAAATACTAAAAATCCTAAATGTATCAAATATGTTTTCAAATCAGATTCTGCAGATAAATTTTCCCTTTGCATGTGCCCACGTTTAGTCAAAAACTTTTATTCCAGTTGGGAATTCGAATTGTCTTTGCTTTCCTTACATCTTTTTGATTCAAATTCATCTCCCATGTGTTGAAAATCATCTAAGAATAATTAAGAAACAACTTCATTAATTTTAAATAGTAATTTCAACACATTAAAGAGATTTCTATCCAAAGTTGGCACATAAATAACAACTTATCAAATTCCCCCACACCAATCTTTTGCTCATCCTCGACAAACTATGTTTACAATCAATTGGCCAATTAATCAACTTCTTTTATTCCAAGTCTCACAATAGTAAATAGTGCACACTTCAAGAGTCAAACAATTTGTATCCAATAAATACCCCAGAGTTAATAATCCAAGTAATATAAACAAAGTCAATTAAGGCAATGATATTTCAAAAACTAGCACATAATTATAACAAACTCTCACAGATTGAATTTCGCTCAAATCACTCAAGAGTTTGTTGGTTCATTATTTCACTCAAATTCTTCTAATGCAAATATTATACCATATGCTTGCTTTTTCACTAACTTTTCACCACATGAAATACAAACATGCACAAATCAAAAGGACATTATTTAAGGTTGTATTAGGCTATAGGTAAAGGTAAGGATTGATAAACGGAAAGGGCAAAAATCATAAACATTAGCAAAGCATCTAACCACTTGTGGAGACACAAATTCAATCACAAAGGAGTCAACAACGTCATTCCGTAGAGATAGATTGCATTCCATGACTTATTTTTCACTATTGTATTATTATTATTTTTCTTTTTTCATCAATGTAATGATATTTGAAGAAAATAGTATAACACATAATTCAAATCTAAATCTCATCAATTTCCTTTCATCGTTTTCTTTTCCTTACTTTTCGTATCTCTCTAAATAAGTTTGACATAAATTGTGGTTAGAATGCCTACTTACATTTATAATGAGTGAAGATATGAGAGGTTTTAGTTGTTTATTATGGGTTTATCAAGAAAAAGGGTTCAACTCAAAAGGTTTAACAAAGGATATTGAATTGGGTTGGCTTTTTAAGCTAAAGGGTTAAAACAAAGATGGCTTTTATCATTTTTATGCACGCATGTATAAATGTGATCTCAGGTCGGTTCCAAGCAAGTTCTAGAGAAAAATTCACCTTAGAAGATAATCACACGTCAAAGAAATACATATTAATATAGATGTTTCAATCTTTTAGGCCCAAAAGCTCACAGGTTAATGAAGCTCACCACAATTATACACCATGTTTAATCATATGATTGCCAAACCTTGACTAAGTGTATACTCTTATATTTCTTAACTAAGTGGCATCTATTGTCCTAAAATAAATTCAACTCAAGTTATGCGCACTACTTAAGTCATTAAAAATGGAAGTCTAGAAAGTATCGAAGTTGGCTAACCAATTGCAAACAAGTCAATAAGCATTCAAATTTTCAACAAAGATTCCTAACTATCAGTTATATAGAACATAGCCTACCCCCCACAACTAATCCATACATTGTCCCTAATGTAATGACATAAAGTAAAAGAAGTGAAAATAAAAAAGAGGAGAGAAAAGAAATCTTCTTTGTAAGTTAAGCACTGAAATTATGGGGTTGGTGGGTAAGGAGGTTGGAATCCTTGATGTGCCCAATATGCTATCAAATTGTTCTCCATTTGGTGCATCCAGCATTTAAGTCGAGCTAAACAAGCGTCCAAATTGGCTTAGGGAGGATGGCTACTACTCAATGTATTTGTGACAACCTGACTCCTTGTGGTTGGACGTGGGTTAGACCTGGATTAGTAAAGGATATCCTTCTATGACTCATGTCCATTATTCACATCCTGCACAAACATTCCATGTCCAAAGGTTCTATGGCACAAGCCACAATCATGTCAATATTGTCAGGGTCCAATAAATCCAACTTAACAGCTAATTGAGTGATGCAGGACCCTAATACTAATGGTCTGGATTTCTTGTTTAACACAATTTGAAATTGTGTCAAAAACCAAAAACCCAAGTTTACAGGAATTTATTTGTCCATAGACCACAAAAAATAAAATTCACCCTAGAAAGTGTACCTGCAGAATCCCAATACACTGAAAAATTGTACTCTAAGAGTTGATGTATGATTTGAAAACAAGACTTTTTTAAATATGAACTCTTAGATGCACTGGAATTATACGGTTGAGGGTCGACAAACCATTGAGTCCACAATTCAGATGCATTAGAATCACTATGATAACCACAGTGGGAACTTACAAATGGTTCATTTTTAACATCATCAATTGATATAAAACCCATAGTTACGTTAAATTCAGCAACAGATAACACAAATTCCTTACCCATAAGTCTAAATTCTATAATTCCTTCAGTAAACAAGTCAAATTCTTTATGAGAATTAAATTGAAATGTATTGTAAAATTCTCTTGTTAATTCAACATATGTAGGGCAGTCAATTTTAACAAACACATTCCAACAAATTTGTCCAACCAATTGCTCAAAAGAATTACGAACTTGAAAAGCTTCAAGAGTGTCAGTAAGAACAAACTTACAATGGTAGATTTTGCGTTGGCTTAGTTGTTGAAATCTTTGGTTGTCCTCTGGCAGTTGAAAAAAAGTGAAAGCTCCACTTTGTGAATTCCATTGGCTTCTGTTCTCGACTTACTTATCTTTTTGAGTGCGATTCCTTATTGAAGGGCTTGGGGTTGGTTCAGACATCGGAGGAATTGATGGAGTTGGTGCTGCAACTTTGGTATTCGATGGAGGTCGGGTGGTCACAATATTGGAATAAGTGAGGCTAACCTGTGTGAATCACTCTTCTTTCATGGCATGGTTCCAATCATTGTGATTTTGCAGTCCTAAAACACAAAAATGAAAACACAAAACCAAAAAAAAATTGGACTGAGAAATGGGTGGGTTACGGTGGGAAGGAGGGTAAAAGGTTAGGTTTTGTGTTGGAATGATATGGGTGTTTACTAATTTAGTAGTTGGTGGGTGAAATTTGGAGTGAGTGAAAGTAAAAAGAAGAGATTAATGAAAGTGGGAAGGTAAAAATGTGATGGGCGGTAAATGACAATGGGTGGCAGGAAAGGGAAATTTTTTTATTAAACTAGAATTGAAATTGTTAACAAGTGAAAATACTAAAAGGAAAGGAATAAAATTGACAACTGAAAACAAAACAACTTAAACAAATCAAACAAAAAAAAAGAGAAATACTGAAAAATAGAAATAAAATTGAGCATGAAATTTTTGGGTTGCCCCAAATGCGCTTCTTTTAAGTCGTTAGCTGGACGTGTTCACCGACTTACCTGATCAGAGATAGATTGGGGCTACCAGCTCTATCTCTTACACATTCTCGACTGGAGAGTTCTCATAGTATGGTTTCAGACGGTGTCCATTAACCTTAAACACCTTGGAAGTGTCTAAACTTTGAATTTCTACCCCATCGTAGAAAATACATTAGTAACAATAAATGGTCCAAGCTAGCGAGATCATAATTTTCCTGGAAATAACTTAAGCTTTGAATGATAAAGTAGAATTTTTTGCCCTATTGAAAATTGCTTCCTAAAAATCATTTTATCATGAAAAGCTTTAGCTTTTTCCTTATAAATTTTCGCATTTTCATAAGCCTCATTATGGATCTCTTCTAACCTTGCAATTGCAACTTCCTATTGTTACTAGCCTCTACCAAATCCATGTTTAACTGCTTCACAACCCAGTAGGCTTTATGTTCTATTTCCACAGGCAAATGACAAGGTTTACCGAAAATTAACCTATACGACGACATGCCTATTAGAGTTTTGTAAGCAGTTTAATATGCCCACAAGGCATCATCCAAACGTAAGCTCCAATCTTTTCTGTTCAGATTCACCACTTTTTTTTCCAAAATTGTATTTATTTTTCGATTGGAGACTTTAGCTTGCCCACTCGTTTGCGGAAGGTATGCAGTTGAAATACAATGTGAAACACCATGTTTCTTCATCAACGTTCTAACAGTTTTATTGCAGAAATGAGTTCCTTTATTGCTGGTCATAGCTCGAGGTATTCCATACTTGACAAAAATGTTAGATTTGACAAAATTGACAACAACCTTAGCATCGTCTGTATGAGTAACTTTCGCTTCTATCCACTTTGACACATAATCCATGACTAGAATGATATAATTCTTACCAAAAGATGAAGCAAAAGGACCCATAAAGTCAATTCCCATATATCAAAAATTTCACATACCAGGATATTTGTAAGTGGCATTTGATCTTTTCGTCCCAGACTACTTGTTCTTTGGAAACGATCACAAGACTTACAAAACATGTAAGTATCATAAAATAATTTTGGATAAAATAAACCACATTTAAGAATTTTATGAGCTGTTCTTTTAAGACCAAAGTGTCCCCCACACACAGATGAATGGAAAAAATTTAATATGGAAGGAATTTCATCATCTCAACACACCTAATAATTTGATCAGCATAAAATTTTCAAAGATGAGGTTCATCTTATTTGTAATATTTAACCTCTCTTTTAATTTTATCCTTTTCAGCTTTAGATAAATAACTAGGTAAGGACTTAGTCACCAAGAAATTTACTATGTCAGCATACCATAGAATTACTTGTTGGATTGCAAAGAGACTTTCATCTAGAAATTCATCTTGGAGAACATCAGATGTATTAGTTGGAGTGAACCGGCTGAGATGATCGGCCACCAAATTTTCAGCTTTCTTCTCGTCGTGTATTTCCAACTCAAATTCTTATAGGAGTAAGATCCACCGAATTAACCTTAGTTTTGCTTCTTTCTTAGTCACCAAATATTTCAGAGCTGCATGGTCTGAATAAATGATCACCCTTATACCTCATTGGACAGACGAAAAATTTTCCAACCCAAAAACACAACCAAGAATTCTTTCTTTGTTGTGGAATAATTCTGTTGAGCATCATTAAGTGTCATGGAAGCATAGTAAATGACATGAGGTACTTTGTCCACCTTTTAGCCCAAAACTACTTCAACTACATAATCCAAGGCATCTGACATTAATTCGAAAGGAATGTTCCACTTTGATGGCTGAATGATTGGGGCTGTAGTGAGTTGTTCCTTTAGTTTATCAAATGCAATCTTGCATGGCTCATCAAAATTAAATTTCATGTCTTTTTGGAGTAATCTACATATAGGTTGCGCAATCTTCGAAAAATCTTTGATAAATTGCTGATAAAATCCTACGTGATTAAGAAAAGAGCGAACTTTCCGCACAGTCGCAGGGTAAGGTAAAGATCTGATAACATCTATCTTAGCCTTATTAACCTCAATTCCCTTAAATGAGACTGTATGACCCAAAGTTATGCCTTGATTAACCATAAAAATAACATTTTTCATAATTTAAAACCAAATCAGTCTCAATGCAATGTTTAAGCACTTTCTCAAGGTTGATAATGCATGTTTCAAAAGATTCTCCATAAACCGTAAAGTCATCGATAAAAACTTCCATACAATCTTCCACAACATTAGAGAAAATACTTACCACACACCTTTAAAATGTCGTTGGTGCGTTACATAACCCAAATGGCATTCTTTGGTAGGCAAAGGGGCCAAATGGACATGTGAAAGTTGTTTTCTCTTGGTCCTTTGGTGCAACGAAAAGCTGGTGATACCCTGAATAACCATCTAAACAGTAATAATGAGATTTACTTGCAAGTCTTTCAAGCATTTGATCAACAAATGGTAGCGAAAAATGATCTTTTCTTATAACTGAATTTAACTTCCTATAATATATGCAAACTCTCCACCCATTTTAAACACGAGTGGGTATTAACTCACCATATCGAATTGCTATTTGAAATGGGATAAATAATTTCAGCATCAAGAAGCTTCAAGATTTCCTTTTTTATCACTTCCATCATGGGTGGATTCAAACGACGTTGAGGTTGCCTTACCTCCTTAGCTTCATCTTCCATCAAGATTCGGTGTATACAAATGGTGGGACTAATGCCTTTTAAATTAGCCACTGTCCATCCGAAGGCTTCTTTGTGTTGTCTTAATACCTGAATCAATTGATTTTCCTACAAAAGAGTGAGTTTATTTGAGATAATAACAAGTAATGTATCTTGCTCACCCGAAAATATGTATTTCAAATGGTTAGGCAAACTCTTCAGCTCCAACGTGGGTGGTTAAATCAATGAAGGCAGTAGCTTGGAGCTATTTTGATATAACTCCACAAAAGATAATTGCTTCACCAATTGCTTAGTTTTCTCTAAATGACAAAACAGAACTTCAAGTTCGTGGCTGGGCACTAACGTTTATGTAATTGATTGCCACTGTAATGCCTCTCCCACTTCAAGAATTGTCTCAAGTTCATCTCTCCCATTTAATAATGAATTTTCATATACCCAAATGTCAATAAAATTTACAGAAACAACAGGTTGTTCATCATTCAAAAATTTTATTGCATTGTATATATTGAATTTAATCAATTCACTATCAAATTCTATAATCAATGATCCATCATGAACATTAATTTTTGTTCTAGTGGTTTTCAAGAACGACCTTCCAAATAAAATTAGAGTTGAAGAAGATACATCATCACTCCCCATTTGCAAAATATAGAAATCAGCTAAAAAAAGCATTTCACCCACTTGAACTAAGATGTCCTCTAACACACCCTTTGGATAAGCAATCGAACGATCCACTAATTGAATCACTACATTAGTTTCTTTGAGAGGCCCCACGTTTAAGGACTTGTAAATATCATAAGGCATGATATTTATTGATGCACTCAAATCTATCATAGCCTTTTCAATTCTCAAATCACCAATTTTACAGGGAATACTGAACATACTTGGGTCTTAACATTTAGGTGGTAGTTTTTTCTTCTGCAATATGGCCGAAACATTCTCTCCTAATTGTACTTTCTCATCAAACTTCAATTTCCATTTTGAAGTGCTGAGTTTCTTAAGAAATTTAGTATAACGAGGAATTTGTTTAATGGCATTAGACAAAGGAATATTTACCTGGACTTTTCTGAAAGTCTCCCATATCTCTTTCTTTTGCTCCTCTTTCTTTGTTTTTGTGAATCGACTAGGAAAAGGGGGATGTACAACAAATTTCTGCAGATCAGATTGTATCTTTTCTGGCTAATTAGGTGCTTCCTTCTTTTGCTTCTTCTTCAATGTCTCTCTTGGATATTTTTGGAGAAGGTTCCTTCAATTCTTTACCACTCCGCAACATGACAGCTTTGGCACTTTGCTTGGGATTAATTTCTGTTTGAGCAGGAAACTTTCTAGAACTTTGTGCCTCCAATCGATTGATGGTTGTTGTCATTTGGCTCAATTGATTTTCAAGATTTTGAATACTAGCTTGAGTATCTTGTTAAAATGTCATAGTGTTAGTGGCCAAAGATTTAACTATATATTCCAAAGAAGACTTACCGTCGAAATTGGGTGCCGTTTGTTGATGTTGTCTAGGAACATATGGTTGCCTACATTGCTGGAAATTTGTAGTAGCTTGTTGTCCTTGAGAGTTCCCATAACACAAATTTGGATGGTCATGCCAACCCATATTATGGGTGTTGAAGAATGGGTCATATTTCCTCTGATTTTGCCCAGCAAATCCCCCCACAGCATTGACTTGTCCCGCACTTTCTTCCTATAAAACTTGACATGAATCAATGGAGTGTCCTAACATTAAACATATTCCATATGCCCTTACTTCTTCTTTTTTTGTAACTGTAAGTTGCTGCACCAAAGCTATAAGATCATCTAATCTCTTCTCCAACGCTGTCATATTCACCTCATTTACTTGTTTTGAACTATGGCTAGAATGTATCTGAATTATTATGTATTGGAAGCCATATTCCCTATCAAATCTCTTGCAACTATCGGTGTTTTGTCAACTAAAGCTCCACCACTTGTAGCATCAATCATACTCCTGTTTGTACGTAGAAGTATTGAATCAACAATTGATCATTTATTTGGTGATGGGGACAACTAGCACAAAGCTTCTTGAATCTTTCCCAATATTCACTCATATAGTGTCTCCCTCGTGTGTTGTCGAATGCCACATATTTCTTTTCTAATGTTGGCAGCTCTTGATGCTGGAAAATATTTTTCAAAGAAGAGTCTCTTTATTTCAGCCCATGTTTGCACATTTTCACTAGCAGAATAAAACAACCAATCTTGAGCATCATCTTTGAGAGAAAATGGGAAGGCTCTTAGTTTGATTTACTCCTCAGTCACATTTGTAGGCTTCATACCCATATAAACCACATCAAATTCCTTCAAATTCTTTTAAGGATCCTCTCCCAATAGACCTTAAAAAAAGTAAATGAATCAGCCCTGAATTCAGTTGAAAGGTATTGTTGTTCCCCAAATTTGAAAAATTGATGCAATGGGGCTGTTGAGCATCCGTAGGGAAGCTAGTTCATGAAGGGTGCAATTGCAACCATCTTTTTTCTTCTACACTTGTTGTCTTTGTTTTGTTTGCCTCCTTAACTTTGTCTTTCTGAATCGAATAACAATTAAGTTGTCTTGTCTACTCGTGTAACATACATATACCATTAAGAATTTCCTGGCAACGACGCCAAAATTTGGTAATGCTATCACCTGCAACCAAATTAATACCAACTCTAATAATGAAATATGTAGTTAGTGAAGAGTTAAGATCGTTCACACGAGGAATCTATTGGTAAATGTTTCACAAGTTGAAAACTAAAATAAATTGGGAAGGGGAGTTGAATTAACGTGATTTTTAGAAATTAAAAATGACAAAATTGAAAATAAACGAAAATAATCAAATCCAGAAAATTAATAAATGAACCTTGGTTTCGAGTTACTTATGTTATCAAACTAATATGGATCATCGATATAAAATTAAGGTTATTAACAAATACTCATTGAGTGGTGTCTCTTATGATTAAATGAATAAAAACATGTATTCTAATCACTCTTATTAACCAACAACTTAGATACGATCTTAAGTTTGATTAATTAATAGCTTTAAGAACCAAGAGAACCAGTGAGCAAGACAATACACATATGATATTTATTTAATCTAGATATATAACTTTCTTAGAATTTCCAATCCAACGTAAAGATGGTAATCCTAATTGCCACTTTAGATTAGCAAAATTGAATGTCAATCCTAGTAATCTGGCTGTAAATTAAATCAATCAATTCCTAGTTGCGCACCCTAGAGATCAATCAATTCAGTCATAAAAAGCAATACGGATACACTTAACATTCATCAATGAAATAAACTTTATTCATAAAATCTCACACATACTAGATGATAACGTGGTTCCCTTCAACCAAGAAGAAAGATTTAGCTACTCATAATAGAGGTAAAACTCAGTAGAAAAGTAGCTAGACATATTGTCTCCATCTCTGCAATTTTTCCAGAAAAATCCAAAAACTTCTAAAACCAAAAAAAGAAAACGTAAAAGATGATAAGCCTAGAAGGGTTCTTCTCTTCTCTCTTATCGTTACCTTTATCAGATACACTTCCCACATAATCAGGCAGTAGATCCCCACATAAAAGACAACAACTTGATTCCCAAAATAATAAAAATCCTAAGTGTATCGAATCTGGTTTCAAATCAAATTCTGCAGATAAATTTTCCCTTTGCACGTGCCCAAGCTTAGTCAAAAACTTTTCTGCCAGTTGGGAATTTGAATTGTCTTTACTTTCCTTGCATCTTTTTGAGTCAAATTCATCTCCCATGTGTCGAAAATCATTTGAGAACAATTAAGAAACAAGTTCATTAATTTTAAATAAAAATTTCAACACATTAAAGAGATTTGTATCCAAAGTTAGCACAAAAATAACAACTTATCAATTCCTCTTCTTGATGTCTTCATATTTCACCAGACTCTGAATACACTCCCTCCAAAGTATAGTAATCTAGTGATGACGTATTATTCACTGGATGAGGAATGGGTCTTTAATGCTTTGATTGCTCATTGCATTGCTGAAGAGGAGAAACTCAAGCTTGCTACTCCTATAGCCCTCGATGCAACTAAAGGGAAGGCAAATATGAAGCCCCTTAAGATCAAAGGTAGAAAGTCTAAATCTTCTGTATATGTTGATGCTGATCAATCTAGTGCTAGTAAAGGTCCTACGGACATAAAGAAGCCAACAATATAAAGCTTAGGGAAAGACTGAGACCATCAGGTAACTCCTTGGCTTATCAATTTATGAATCTAATTTTACGATAGTCGCATTAAGTTCTTACTAATTAAATAGTGGAGCACCTGATCAAGGTGCTTCTACAATGCAGGGGTTCATGTCCAGGCTAAAGCCAAATAAAAGGAAGGAGAAACTGATGGTTGACAGCAATGAAGAAGCTAATGTAATATCTATAGGGAATGTATGTATTGAACTTTGCTGCAAGGTTCATTCTGGTTTTACACGACATATTTATATGTGATCTTTATATCAATTTTGAACAAAAAGGTTTAATGTTTTGTATTTAATGCTTCTGTTGTACAGTTGCTTTTTAATACAAAACATATTGGTACAACTTTCTGTCATATGGTTTGTATAGAATGTGTCTTACCCCGAATCAGATATATGCTTCTTCGTATCTTGCTAAACAAATCATGAAAAGAAGAACCCTGATGAATGATAAGTCATACATAGTGTGGCATAAAAGTTTAAGATACATTTCTAAAGCTAGGGTTGAGAGATTGATTAAGAAAGCATTCTCTCAATTCTAGATTATGATGATCTGGAAACTTGTGCTGACTATTACAGGGGTAAGTTGACTGAAATAATGATAAAGAGGTCAACTTGTGCTTCTGGCTTGTTAGGTCTAATGCATACAGATATCAGAAGACCTTATACAGTTAGATTGTGCAATTTCAAATGTATTATGACATTTGTTGATGATTATTCCCATTACAGTTATGTGTTTTTGCTTAAAGACTGAATGTTGAGAACCGATTAGAAAATTCATCAAGATAGTCATATCTGACCGCGGAGGAGAGTATTATGATAAACATGGTGTTTCAGAACATGAATAAGTCCGTTTGCCAGATATATGGAATCATTTGGAGTAGTGGCTTAATTCACTATGTCGGATAGGCCTGAGCAAAATAGTATGTTGCCGAAAGGCGTAACCGCATCCTAAAGGACATGAAGAAGTCAATGTATAACATGACTAATCTACCTGATTGTCTAGAAGTGTGGAAACCCAACCTTACACACATTCGTGTATAGGGCTGCCCTATTGAGGTAATATAACCCTTATAAAGACAAATTGCATGCTTATTCTGCTCATTATTATTTAGTAGCATATCCCGACCACTAGATTTTACTGTAGAGAATGAGGGATTAGAATAGTGGAATCATAAATAGCTAAGTTTCTAAAATACAATGTTTATGATGATGGTGGGTCCTTTAACCCTTCAGATGATAACAGGGTGGATACTACACTTATTATGTGCTCACTACTCATACAATTAGATCCGATGGATCTAGGTCTTTGTACTGTGCCTGTATAGAAACAATAACTCATACCTGTACATATAATGGTTCTTGGGGTACGAGATCTAATGCAGTTGCGTAGATATGCTAGAGTGAGACGATATACTATCCCATCTGATTACATAGTCTATTTGGTGAACAGGACTATAATGTTAGACATGTTGTAGATCCAGTTACTTTTACAGAAGTTATTTCTGGACCCAATGCAAATTTGTGGTAGGATGCAATGATTGATGAGATACAAGCCATGAAGCATAGTAAGGTCTGGAAGCTAATTAATTTACAGCGAAATTGCAAGCCTGTCAGTTATAAATAAGTTTTAAGACCTAAAGGATTTTGGGATAAAGTTCAGCGGTTTATGAGCTCAGTTGCCTTATGGTTCACTCAAGGAGAAAGGTTGACTTTAATGTTACCTTTTCTTTTGTACCCTCGAAGGATACATTTTGAGTGATTATGATAATTGTAGCTCATGATGATATAGAGTTACATCAAATGGATGCTAAAACTTGAAAAAAAGGCCTTTATAAAGAGGTCTATATGGAACAACCTAAAGGATTCAGATGGAACTGACATGGTTTGTATGTTAAGCAGATTAATATATGGTTTACATCAAACCTCCCGAAAGTGATACCTTACATGTGATGAGGTTTTGGCCATTTTTAGCTTCATGAAAAGTTAAGTTAAAAGATGTGTATATCACGAGGTCAGGGGGAGCAAAATTATCTTCCTATTATTGTATGTGGATGATACATTATTCACGTTAAATTACTTGACCATATTGCATGAGGTTAAGCAACTTTTGGTCAAACACTTTGACATGAAGGATCTTGACGAAACATCTTTTGTCCTAGGTATTCAAATATTCACTAGGAAAAATCTCAATACTCATTAGGCCTCTCACAAAGTGCATACATTGAGTATGTGTTACAAAGGTTTAATATAGCTGACTGTAAACCTGTGTTAAGTCATTTAAATTATATATATTTTGGACTTAATTTTGATTAAGGTGTTGAAATTATTATCCGAATTTAATGGAATTGTTCTATAATTGTTTACATATGGTTTTCAACACTCTAAGGATGAAAAAAGACCAAAAAGATGCAAAAGAAGGCAAGAAATCTGAAATTTCCAGATTGGCCGAAATTCAGATATTAGGCGTGGGCACGCCTAAGGACGAAATTTTAAATCTGCAGAT